>VWZI01023240.1:318282-342071 GCA_013396835.1 Psilopogon haemacephalus | reverse complement strand
AAAAAAAAAGAGAGAGAGAGAGGAAAAATAGAGACAGTTAAAATCTGTCTCCTGCCCACACAGTGGGAAAGAAATTTCTGACAATCGGAGAAAAGGAACTCGCACATTTACCAGAGGGGGCAGACGGGGGATAACAAAGGAGGGAAGGAGCCGAGCTCCGCCAAAACAGAACAGAAACTGTCCGGGCACACCCCACTTACACCCGCACCCTTGCGCACACCGCGGGGTTAAGGACGAGATGCCCACCCAGAACAGCTCGGCCACCTTCGTTATCAGCCACCCACCCAAACCCCGGCGCCTTGGCTGCTTCAGCGAGTTTGATTTGGCCACCGCAGTCCCACACCAGGGCTAAGGACTGGTGGGAAAGGACCCCCAAGTTGCCCCACCAGCTGGTGTTGGTGCTCCCCACAGCTCTTTTTTGCAACCCCTTTCTGCACACACCTTGCTCCCAGGACACGAGGACCTCCACAGCTCTTGCCATACAAAAGCAAACATTCGTTTTCCAGCCATCACATATCCATGCAAAGTATAGCCCTAGACCCTTTGTCCTTAACCAGCAGCCAAATTAAGGGCAGCTGTAGGTCCAAGAGACACGGAGGTACGTGGAC
Organism: Psilopogon haemacephalus; assembly: GCA_013396835.1. Lineage (NCBI taxonomy): Eukaryota > Metazoa > Chordata > Aves > Piciformes > Megalaimidae > Psilopogon > Psilopogon haemacephalus. The sequence continues at coordinate 341,463 of VWZI01023240.1, read as the reverse complement.
TTCCAGGTCAACCAGAGATGTGCTGCACATCTGAAGGCTGCTGTTAGGAAGGGGTTGTATGCAAAGCCTCTTCTTAAATCACCTTTGCAGCCCCATTTTGCAGAGATGCAGCCCCATTGCTTCTTGCCTGGGCTGCATTTTGCTTTCCCAGGTACCGTGGGCAGCACCCGTGGGCAATCAGACCTGAAAGCGCAGGGTTGAGGAACTAGAAGTGATGTGGGCTCTCTGCATTCAGGTCGAAGAAACCCACAGCACTGGCACAGCTGCTGCACTAAGGCAGCACACAGCTTCATGTTCCACTTCAGGAGGTGCAGGGAGAAATCCTAGGATGGCACAGTACGGCACAAACTCAAGCTGGTTTGCATGAGTGCCCAAAAGCTCATCATTGTTGGCTTCTCTGGGACAGAGCCCACAGCAGCCTTGGCCAAGGGCTTGTTTGGGTGGGCAAGATGCCCCCCACCCTTCAATGCCTCTCCATCTCCTCCCTTTCCTTCCGTCACACCACAAAGCATTCCAGTAAGCCTGTGCTACTGGACAGTGCCCAAGAGCAGCCTGAATTTCAGAAACTTCCAGGGCTGGACACCGTCAGTGTTTCCAGTACTGTTCCAAACCTGCCCTGCTCCTCATCCTTCCACTCAGCCCCAGCATGCACTACCATGTGGCACACACCTCCTGCCCCAGCAAGTACCTCACTGGCATGGTGGCATCACAGGTGCACATCACCTTAGAGAGCCAGGGCACCAGGACATTTGGGGACAGGTACTGTTAGTTGGCTTCACCAAGATACTGCATGGCTCTGAAGTGCCTTGCTGGCACATCTAGAGCTGGGGAAGCAGCAGAGCTGGACACTCAGCCACCCCTTTGCAGAAATGCCACCTTGTGCCACCCAGCCTGTGTGCTGTCTCTTTAAAACCTTCATCCCTAAATCTGAATGAAGCCAAGGGAAGAAAATCCTGGAGATGAGTGCTTCATTTAAATGTCTCCTCTAGCGCTCCTATTCATTCACAGGCTCAGTTCCTGTGCTCCTGCCCCAGCACACTTCTGCCAGTACCACAGAGAGGAGGCAGAGAGAAAAAACACAAATCCTCATCCTCTTTGGGATGTACAGAAATCCCTCAGCCTGCTGCCAGATCGCTCTACACCAAAATCCCAAATCTAGCCCAAGCAAGGCTATCCCGAAATGTGCAGAAGAGAACACACACTGCCAGATGGATGCCCACACACACCAGCAACCCCATTCCTCACCATTTCTCTTATGTTATTAGGCCTGAGCTGGCATTGGTAGGGATGCAAATGCACTCTACGAGGGTGCATCCCTCTGGCCCCCCAGGAGAAGCAGCTTAAAACCCCTTTCACACACAGCCCTGCACACACAGTGGCCCCAGATCTTGCCCTGAATGGTCTCCCTACAATTCAGATGACCCCAGCACAGCAGTCAGCTCAAATGTACTCCCAGTGACAAGCCCAGGGTCTTTATTTAAACAACATATATATAATGTTACTCAGGGTCTGGTGATGTCTTGGATTTCAATGTCTCCATGGTTACCATCTTATGGTGGGAGCTGGGGATAATTGAACTCTAGGGGTTCATTGTTCATTGCCCATCTCCCCATCTCCATGGCTCTGCACAGCCCTTCTGCCTTCCCAAGCAAGCATCAAGCTCCCAGCTTCCCGCTCAGTGCTGCGGGAGGAGGAGGAGAAGCAAGGCTCTCCCCGGCAGCTCGTTACGTGAATAATTTTGTCAGCTCCACGGATGATTAGACATGAATGCAGAGCAGCTTCCCCATCCCGAAAGAAAAGACAATCCCGATCAGCACGGAGACGAAGCTGAGGCACCTCCTCCCCACCACCCAGCTAGACAGGAATGAAACACGGAGAGACAGCCTGGGGAGCAGCACCGACATCCCGGGGGAGCGAGTGGCAGAGGCAGCGGCGCCCACTCGCCGGCCGTTCTCGCCGTGAGCTTGCCTCTTCCCAGGAGCTTGCTCGCTCCTAGGAGTCTTCCTCAGCTGTGCAAGCATGGGAAAGCAAGGTGAGCACCTGGGATGCAGGTTAGCAGCCCAAGGCACGGGCTGGCAATAAGCCACAAAATGCAAAGCCCAGCTAGACAGAAAGGAGGGTATTTTTCATCCAAAAGCATGCAACTTTGCTGGACCCCAGGCTTCATGGAAGCATCCGGAAACACCCAACCCGTAGCCCAAACCCAACATCCTTTCATTTACAGATTCTACCTACACTTGATGTGTTTTCACATCTTGCTTGATAACCACTTATTCCCACATAGCAGCACCAAGAGGAGCAAACCCTAAGGACCTCCAGCTTTTTACTATTGCTTTCCCTCTATGCGGCACAAAAGCCTAACTACTTTTTCTCCATCTCTTTCCCACCACACACACCTCAGATCTAGACTAATAGAAGACAGGTCAGAAGGCATACAAAGCACAGGAAAAACACAGGATGTTGGGGAGGGAATGAAAAGCCCAAAAGAACTGGATTTGTCTAGGCTGGAAATCAGGAGAGACATGATAGCAGCCTTCAATTATGTAAGAGGTTGTTACAGAGGGTGCAGGAATAAATTGTGCTGCATCCCCATGGGGAACAGGACAAGAAGTAATGGGCTGTAAATTGTAGATTAGACACTAAGAAACTAAAAAAACCCAAGAACCACAAAAATCTTAGCAGCCAAGATTTAAGCTTTGGCACAGACAGCTGGGGAACTGCTGGGATTTGAGAGCAGGTCAGACAACCCGTGATGAGAGATGGTCTGACAAAGCAGCTCCCATTGGCATAGAATCATAAAATAGTTTGGGTTGGAAGAGACCTTAAAGGTCACCTCCCACTAAGCCAGTTTGCTCGAAGCCTCATCCAACCTGGTTTTAAACACTTCCAGAGACGAGGAGTCCACAGCTTTTCTGGGCAGCCCATTCCAGTGTCTCACCACCTTCATAGTAAAGAGATGAGGGAATGGACCTTGCAAGGTGTGCTCCTGCCCTGGGTTTTTAGCACTCAGTGGCTAGGTCAAGCTAGTTTTGCACTAGCTTCTGCCCTGCACAAGGAGACCAGCAGCTTGTCTGGGGGTGGTTGTGGTGGGTTGACCTTGCACCTCTACAGTGAGAAAATCCTGCTCTACAGGAGAGAGTAGGTTACAATTGGCACAAGGAAAAGAAACAAGGCAAGGGCTGCTGCATCACCTTCGTGGCTGTAAACTCCCAAAAACCTGAGAAACTGCCTGGGGGCAAATAAACACCTGCCAGTAAGTACCGAGCACTAGCCCTGATGCCTCCAATCAGGTTTATTGTCCAAGGCCTGCACATGCCAAAACACACACTTCTGTAGCAAAACATCGTTAATAAGGACAGGAAAGCCCATGAAACTTGAAACATTTTACATGATATTTACCTCTCTCTCTGGAACAAGGATTGAAAGGTGGGAGGGGAGCAATGGGCTAAATCTTCGGATATTTACGTAAAGCCAGACTAAACTTTACCAAAGCAGGAACTGTTTCCAAAAACACAGATAATCCTCCCTGAAAACAAGCCAATCATTTTAATAATAGAAACTTTTAAGCCTGTGATGCAAAAGAAAAATAGCAGAGGAGACAAAGAAAAGCAGGGACCTCTCCCTTTTGCAGCCATGCTTCTGGCCAGCTAAATTTACAAGGAAGCTGCATCCTGAATGAGATGGCCAAGAAATGCTAAATTTGTCTTCCGTCACAAAATAAATAAATAAAGAAAATTTCATTCACCTGTCAGCTGCTGCAGTCTGTGAATGAAAATATGAGCAAATTCCTCCCCCTCAGATGCTCTGGCCAATTTTCATCAATCAGGTTAATAACCAGAAAGGCAGCAGTCATAGAATCACAGAATTGTTTTGGTTGGAAAAGACCTTTGAGATCATCAAGCCCAACTGCTGGCCTACCACCACCATGCCCATTAAACCACATCCTGAAGTGCCAAGTCTACGTATTTTTGAGCACGTCCAGGGATGGTGACTCCACCACCTCCCTGGGCAGCCTGTTCCAGTGCCTGACCACTCTTCCGGTGAAGAATTTTCTTCCCTAACATCCAACCTAAACCTCTTCTGGGGCAATTGAGGCCATTTCCTCCCATTCTATCACTTGATACTAGGGAGAGCAAGACCCACCTCACTGCAACCTCCTTTTAGGCAGTTGTAGAGAGCAGTAAGCCCAAGGTGTCAGTAGGAAAGCTGAGCCTGTGGAGGAGGTGCTTTTGCCCTGCCTGCCGCTCCACCTCAGAGCCATAGTTTATATTCCAGTTACAAAACAAGTGCTGCTCTCCATTTCCAAGCTCCCATCTTTCAGCTGAAGTGTATATTTTCCTGGCACTTGTTCTGCTCCAGTACCCAGAGTACAGCTATGCCTCTTGTGTTTAAAATGTATCTGCCATCTGGAAAGCCCACAGAGACCCATACCCTTGCTCCGCTCCTCTCCGACTGCAGGCGTCTGGACTTAAGCACACAAACGTGGTTGGTTTTTTTTAATCCGTATATTACCACCGCCGCCGCCCCCCCCCCCAACTCGTGTCTGAGCTGTTTGACTAAAATCTGAGCCATTTCTCAGGGTCTGTCTCACAGCCCAGTCAACACAGAGGGAATCGGTGCCAAAAACCCATTTCTTTCTGATCTGATTGTTTGTTTTCCTGCCTTTCCAGTTTGGGATTTTTGACAGGGAGCCATGTGAAACCAACTGCTCATTGTTTACTGGGAAACCTGCGGCTGCGTTTTAGTCATCTCACTCGCAGAAAGACCCGAGGATACAATGGAAAAGCAATTAGCTCCTCGCAATAGCCTGTGCTTGCAAAGCTCTTTGGTGCCCACACATGGGGGAAAGCCAACCCAAAGAGGCACCCTGGGGTGTCATTGCTGGGCCACGCCAAAGATACCCCTGGGGCACTGCCCAGGTACCTCCTTGCCTGCTCCCACAGCTCCTGTCTGCAGCAACACCCCGGCTGAGATCTCCCATCTCAGCTAAACCCCTGTTACATATCAAAAAGATTCAGATGATCAAGACGGCTTGGAGAGAGACACGAGGACAGAGTCCCTAGGTGGGCAGCCTGGCAGCACTGTCCCTGGAGAGGTTGCTGCTGGTCTCTTCTCATAGGTAAATAGTGATAGAACAAGAGGCAATGGCCTCAAGCTGCAACTGGGTGGGTTTAGACTGGACATTAGGAAGAATTTTTTCCCAGCAGGAGTGGTCAGGCTTTGGAATGGGCTGTCCAGAGAGGTGTTTGTGTCACCAACCCTCGATGTGTTTAGAAGTCATTTGGATGTGGTGCTTCAGGATATGGTTTAAGGGTGAACTTTGTAGAGTAGGGATAACCGTTGGACTTGGTGATCCTGGGGGTCTTTCCCAACTGGAATGTTTCTGTGATGGAAATACTTTACATCCTCAGAAAAAGGCTGAATGGGCCAAGAATGAATCTGGATGGCATATGCCCGTCTTCTCCAAAAACACACCATCCACCTTACGCTCAAGCAGGACAGGCAAGCCTTCACTCTAGGGTTCCTACAAGTGTCTAAGAGCCAGACATCAAGTCAACTCCCCATGGCAGTCCAAGTATACCAGATATCTGGCTGTGTGGCACTTTCCCAAGAAATCTTTAATCATGGTTTTGGATCAGCTCCAAGCTAGCTTCTCAGCATCCCCCTGACTGCAGGAGAGAACAAGGCGTGTCATCCCAAGAGAATAAACAAAAGCATCAGCAAAGTCCCTCAGCACTCTGACCCTCAGCCTCAGGGCTCACCCAAGTGGGTTTCAGCCAAGGCTTGGTGGCTTTTTCAAAGCAGCTCCTACTCCTTTCCAGGCCACAGCTTACCCACTTTGAGTACTGCACAGAAAGGGGTACACGTCACCAAGCACTCAGCAGCAGCTTTTTGGTCTCCTATCCTCTTCATTACATATTGCTACTCCATCAGCTGCAGGCCTCCAGCAGCTTTGTTGTCTTTCACATTACTAAAAATATTACTAACAAGCACAGCTTAGGGCTGAGTCTGAGATGTCTCCACAAACACCTCCTAATGCTCCTCCACTTATAGTAACAGTGAAGCAGAGCAGAAAACCGTTTTTCCACCTCAGGTCCTGTCATTATCATTGCTGCTCCAGTCAAGTGCAACTCCTAAATCCTTGAAGTGTTATCTTTGTGATGTTATTAGCAACACCACATCAGCCCACCACGGCCCCTTTTCCACATCCATCTGTTGATTGAAGTGAGTTACACCTTCCTTCAGTCCATTGACAAGACAAGACTCAGCCATTCAACCAAGGTTGACCTGTGCTAGTCACCTGGTGCATCAGGCAAGCATTGCAATGCCCACTGTCCCCAAAATTTGCGTAACATCAACCATCTCTAACAGAAGCCCACAGCCAATCCTGCTGAAATTGGCTCACCATTGTATGAAGAAAAGCTGAGGCATCTGGGGCTCTTTAGCTTGGAGAGGAGGAGATTGAGAGGTGACCTCATTCATGTTTATAAATACATAAAGAGTGAGTGCCAAGAGGATGAAGCCAGGCTCTTCTTAGTGATGCCCAGTGACAGGGCAAGGAACAATGGGAGGAAGTTGAGGCATAGGAGGTTCCACGGAAACATGAGGAAATTTTTCTTCACTGTGAGGGTGACAGAACACTGGAACAGGCTGCCCAGGGGCATTGTGGAGTCTCCTTCTCTGGAGATATTCAAGACCTGACTGGATGCAGGTATAGGTGCTCCTGCTCTGGCAGAGGGGTCAGAACGGATGAGCTTTCGAGGTGCTTTCCAGCCCCTGAGATTCTGTGGTTCTGTGTGCTCCTGGTCTCAAAAGACATTCACCTTCAGTAGATGAAGGGGACTCAGTATATTCTTCAGTTGCAGGAAGCAGCATTTGTTGCAATCTGTAATGAACTAAATCTGATTTTTATCCCCAAACCCTCAACATTTAGCATTTCTGCCTTCCCTTAACTCAGTTTGTAGGGCAGTAGAGGATGAACAAGGCCTTTGGGGTCTGTGGCAGCACCCAGCCCATAGCAAGAACAGGATGGAGGATGCTGCATGTTGCCCCATCCACCCTCGTGCTTCCCATCTTTTCCTAGTTCTGGTCTGAAAGGCTAGGAAGAAGCAGCAGCAGTCATGCACAGCCTCATCTGCACCCCAACCTTCACACCAGGGAAGCACATGAAGCTCCAAAGCCACATGATATCCCTGTTCAAAATACTCAAAGCCCTAAAGCTCAGTGGCCCCAGGAATTTTCACCAGCTGTGTCTAGCCCACTCACTGAGGATGTCCTGGGGCTTGGCAGCTTGAGCCTAATTCAGCTGCTTTGAATCAGGAGACATTTAGCAGACACCATCCTTGCCACCGGCTTTGGTGCTCAGAATCAAAATGGTGAGGTTTTTTGGAAGCCACATGGCTGCAAAATTACCCTAACACTGACAGGTGCTTAGACCCCCTACACTGCCAGCCTGCCCTAGCTTTCTCTGAAGACACCAAGAAAGCTAAAGACCCTCTGAACGAAGCCAAGAGCAGGTGATGGCTCTCCCCAGGGATACCTTTCACAGGGTCAGATCCTGCCTGGGGAACATGGTGGAATGCACCCTGGCAGGCAGCCAGCACACCCCAGTGCTGCTCAGGCTCTGAGGCACAGTTCCAGCACACGATAAACAACAATAATAGTGAACTAATGTCTAAACAGATCCAAATGGGATCCGCTTGCCAGCAGGCAGGGAGGGCTTCTCGCTGCAGGAGGCACCAGGGACACATGAGCAACAGGGAAATAGTTTATAATGTCAAACAGCTCTTTCTGGCATCTCTCTCTTCCTGATGCAACCCATCGCAATCCCAGTCACCAAGCAGTCTCTCCTCTACACCAAACAGAGCTTTTCTCCCCAACCACTCTTGGTGGGACACTCAGAGCTTTTGTAGGTGCACATTCACAGATTACCTCTTAGAGAGGCACATTGCAAAGTCATAGAATTGTTTAGGTTGAAAGAGACCTTTCAAGATCATCAAGTCCAACCCAGCACTGCACGGTCACCACTAAACCATGTCCCTCATCTACAAGGCTTTTAAGTACCTCCATTCATAGGGATGCCACTGTTTCCCTAGACAGCCTGTTCCAGTGTTTGACAACCCATTGGGAGAAAAAAAATAATTTCCTAATGTCCAACATAAACGTCTCCTGCTGCATCTTTTGGCCATTTCTTCTTGTTACCTGGGAGAAGAGACCATCCTCCACCTTGCTCCAGCCTCCTTACAGGGAGCTGTAGAGATCAGGAAGGTCTCCCTTCAGCCTGTGTTCCTCCAGGCTAGGCAATCCCAGTTCCCTCAGCTGTTCCTCATGAAGCCTGTTCTCCAGACTCTTTGCCAGTCTTGTTGCCCTTTTCTGGATGCACTCCAGGACCTCAATATCTTTCTTGTAGTGAGGGACCCAAAACCAAACCAGTATCTCATACAGGGAAATGTTAGGCTATGGTTGGACTCAATCTTAAGGCTTTTTTCCAGCCAGGCAATTCCATGACGCAAGGCACCACCTCACCAGTGTCAAGTACAAATGGCAAACCCTGCCCTATGCTGCTGGCCATGTGGCTTCTGACACAAGTCTCCACCACATTCCCACCCTCTCCCAGAGGGAAAGTCATCTTTTATCCTCAAGGACTTCAACTTTAGGCAAATCAGACATGGGCTCCACAAACACAAATCCTGCTAGTCATCAGTCCCGGGCATGCAGCAGCACCCAGGGAGCAGCTCCAGTGGAGCTCAGAAGCCCTTGGTTATCTAGCAGTGAGCTACGATCTGCAGTAGCCGTAGTAGGCAGCACTCCCAGAGCTGCCTGTAAAGCCGTAGCTGTTGATTCCAGTGCTTCCACCTAATCCCTCACATGAAACCAGCTAAACCATGGCTATTGTACTTTGCTCTTATCCTCCTGCTTGCTGGAGCTGCTTACAGCTGGTGTTAAAGCACTACAGAAGTGGCTGTCAGCTACTGCGCTGCTGAGAGCTGGCATCTCCCAGCCAGTCCTTATCAGGTTTAATAAGGTTCTTCCACTGTATCCGACAGCAGAAATGAGATTTCAAGGGGGCTTTGAGGAACTTTGTACCCAAAGCTTTCTGCTAAATCCAGGGAAAGCAGGTAACCACTGAGGAAAAGCATCAGGGGATCTCACCAATGTTTATCAATATTCAAACAGCAGATGTCAAGAGGTGCCAGACTTTTTTCAGTGGCTGCTCTCTGTTAGGAGATGTTCAACACCCACTGGGGTGGCCTGGCATTCCAACATGTGCCTTAGAAAGTGGGAATGGTTGTAACTTCGGCTTTCCTTATGGGCCACCACTTTTAAGGACATTCCAAGGCACCCTCGGTCTGTAGTTCGTTGGGATCTGTGACGCTGAGATGCTGGGGTTGAACAAAATGTGCTTGCCCTGGGAGTCTGGTGCTGCATGGGTCTACTCCAAATCTGTCTTCTCAGCCCAGACAATTTCCTGAGACCAGCAGTGGACAGTGTCAATGAACTTTCCTTCTGAGGTGTAAGGCTCCTGAAGAGAGCTGCCAGCAATGTGCCCTTGACAAAAAGGCCCATGGTGTCTTGGGATGCATTAAGAAGAACGCAACCAGCAGGTCAAGGCAGGTTCTCCTCCTCCTCTACTCTGCCCTAATGAGACCACATCTGGAGCACCGTGTCAGATTCTGGGCTCTCCAGTTCAAGAAAGCACTACTGGCAGTTCAAGGGAATTAGGGCAACTGTGACTTCCTAGGCAGGGTAGAAAGCCTGCTGGCCCAGGTGGGGTAACAGTAGGGCACAAGGTAGCTAGATGAAAGCACAGAGCTTTAGTTAAGTCACTTGGAAGAGCACCAGAGTACTGCTCCCAGCCGTGGACAGGCAGGTGGGACTGGGCAATGGTCACTCTTGTGCACAGACACTGAACTCCCTCTCAGGCAGGGCTAATGTAGAGATGTCACTCTAGAACAAGTCTAAGGTGATGAAGTCCAGATTTAAAGCTGGCTGTGCCAACAGGGCATATGCAGTCCCAAGGCTACATCCAAACCAAAGACTGTCAGGGGGCAGGAGCAGTAGCGAGACGATGGGTGCCTCCGGGTGTCAGCTTTGAGCACAGCCTGTTACCCAGCTGATGGAGAGCAGGAGCTACTGTTCTATTTTTAAATCTATAAATTTAGGCCTGGATTGAGCAACAGAAGAGGAAAACAAATTTTTCTCAGGAGCTGATCCCAGTTGGAATTCTCTGCTCTTGCCTCCCCTTCTGCCCTCCTCAGCTGCAAGACCTGCTGGACTTACCTCCCCCACACCTCACCTGGGCAGGACTTCAAAAAAGCTTCTCCATATTTCTCCTGGGTTTCACCTTAGAGGAGGTGCCCGGGGCTGTTTGCAGCACCTCCCGTGGTTAATGAGGGCACACAGAGGGAAGAAGAAGCTGGTAGGCAAAGAAACAGCAGAAGACACCTGTCAGATTCAGGAAGCTGTCAAAAAAAAAAAAAAAAAAAAAGACAAGCTGATGGGTTTGCTCCCAGGAAGGCAGTGAGAAGCTGCAGCTTTTTATCCCAGGGTTTCAGAAGATTCCACCAGTTTGCTCGGCTGCCTATTTCTCCCCCCACACCTTCTCTTGCAGCTCACATTTGGGCCGTTTACAGCTGAAGGCAGCACGGAGTTGAGGAAACTGTTGCTGGGAAACTGCTCCAAATCCATGGCTAGGAGAGGACCTACACACACGGGGCTGACGGTACCCAAGCAGCACAGGCTGGCACAAGCAGCAGCCACTCGGTGAGCCAGCAGGTCCCTGCACCCAGACAGATCATCCACCTAATCCCAACCCAGAGAGCTGTAAATTAGATCCTTATTCAGGACGGGCTATACAGTGCGGATGTTAATCAGGACAAGACGTCTGCTAAGCAAGCAAGATTTGATCTCACGGTCCACTGGATCCCATTAAAGGCTTTGCTGTGCCCATGGTGGTTTCCCCTCAAACCACTTAGTTGCCAGGCTACGTTTGCCCGCTGTTGGGCTGCAGGAGCTTGGACCAGCTTCTGTTCACTGGCTCTTTTCCAGGGTGGATGCACCGGATGCAGGGGTCAGCCACAAGCACTAGATTCCTATTTTTGTGGACAGGGGAGCTCATTGCCACAAGCAGCCCCATCACATAATTCTGTATCATTCTACAGGCTAGAGACAAAATTGTTCTCTTGTAAGGGCCCACATTTGTCCTGCCTGTCCATGAGAATATTGGAGCCTGTAACAAGTTTTGCTGCTCTGAGTGAGCCATGAGCATTGCCTGGGCTCACTGCAACACTCCGTGATTTTGCTGGCTGGACCCAGACTTGCAGAGAGGCATACAACAACCCCAGGCTAAGCATGAAAGGGGGATCTAGGAGGCACCTACAAGCTCCTTTAAAAGGAAATGCTGTTTCCTACATAAACTCTACCTCTCCTACCACTGCCCTGGTGAATACTCTGTGTACCATGCACAGTTTGCACATTAATGATCTTAAAACTTCAATTTTATTACACACGCATCCCTCTACTGTAAAACTGCCACCCCTTGGGAGGACATCTCCAGGGTTTCAGCCCCACTTGGAAGAAGGTTTCTGCTCTCCAGCCCCAGCACAGCCCATCTCCAACCTGCTGCCAAGAACATTGCTTGCTGTCTGCAGGAGACAAATGCCTTTCGTTTCTTGCCAGCTCTACTCAGTGGGAAACTAGTTCAGCACAGGCAGCAGATGGTTAAATCAGAGTTGCTTCAGTTGGAAAAGATCTTTAAAGACCAAGTCCAACCATATCTAACTACCAAGGCTGGTGCTAAACCATGTCCCTCAGCACCACATCTCTGCATCTTTCAAATACCTCCAGGGATGGTGATTCAGCCACCTCCCTGGGGAGCCTTTCAGTGAAGAAGTTTTTCTTCTACTATCCAACCTAACCTCCCCTGGTACATCTTTGCAGTGAGGATGGTGAGACACTGGAACATGTTGCACAGGGAAGTTGTGGACGTCCTCTCTCCCTGGAGGTATTTAAGGCCAGGTTGGATGAAGGCTTGAGCAACCTGATCTAGCGGAAGGTGTCTCTCCCCATTACAGGGAGGTTGGAACTAGGTGATCTTTAACATCCCTTCCAATCCAAACCATTCTATGAACCTTGAGACCATCTTCTCTTGCCCATTTGTTACTAGGGTGCAGAGACCAACACCCCTCTCACTGCAACCTCCTTTTGGGTAGCTGTAGAGAGAAGGAAGGTCCTCCCACTTCTCCCAGCAATGGCTCATGAGACTTGTGTTCCAGACCCTTCACCAGCTTTGTTTCTCTTCTCTGGGCATGCTCCAGCATATTAATGCTTTCTTTGTAGTGAGGGGCCCAAAACTGAACACAGTATTTGAGGTGTAACCTCACTAGTGCCAAGTGCAGCTATGGATGTCCCCAAGATTAGCAGGGACAGGAGAACAATTTGCACCAAGACAATTTATATCATGGTCCCCAAGGCAGCCCTTCCCCTCTTCAATCCACATTTCTTGAAAGAACTAAGGAGGAAAACTCCTCCTCAACCCAAAGATCTATTTCCCCACCCCATGCTTTGGTTTCCCAGCAGATGAAAGATGCTCATCACCATTTTCACAGTGCCTCCCACACCAGGCTAAGCAGTGGCTTCAGGTGTGGGGCACAGAGCTCAGCTGGGGCCTCCAATTGCTGCCACGTAGCACAAATAAGAAATTATAACAGGAACTGGAGGGTGAATTAAACATATGAATCACTTCCTCTGCTGGTCCTTCCTGCTCTTGTTGTTTCTCTTATCCTCCCAGATAAAAAGAAAAAAAAAAGCCAGGAAGAACATTCTTTTTTTTCCTCCCCACACTGCAATGAACACCATGGGGGGTACTTTTTCTCTCCTCATTTTCAACTGACAGCAAGAGAGCTGTGCTGATGCTCCTGAAATCATTTCTCCATCACACAGCAAACTCAAAAGCAAGAGCCAGACCCCCAGCCAAAGCAGCTACAGACCCAGTTCAGATCTCATTCTGCTGCAGGCTGTGGTGCTCTCTATTGCACATATATACACACACACATATATATATATCATATGCTCTCATGCAGCCTTCTAGCCCAAATTCCCTGTAGGCTAGCTGCACAGGCACCTCCCCAAAAAGCTCTTAGCACACCACAGTCCTCTCTGCTATAAACCCCCAAGGTCATGACAGCCCATTTCTTGGCTTCCACACCCAGCTCATCACCAAGCTTGGGACCAGGGTACTGCCAGCCCAGCAAATGGCTTCTTCAGCACAAGCTGTGGCGCTCCTGCCACTTCCACCAACCTGGGAGGAATCCTGCCCACACAGTCTCCTGCCAGTCCAGCTCATAATTATGACCAGCAAAGAGGGTTAACCCCCAAGGGGGGCTGCCCCTGTGCCCCGACAGCACATGGCAGCTTCATGCTCCCCTCCATCTACCTCAGCTGTGGTATTGACTGCTCTAGCACAGAGCTAATTACTCCTTGCAAGGAGATGCTGACAAAGAAATGAGCCAAGTGGGACACCCCAAAGTAGCAGAAAGCCTGGCAGGCACAGACAGTGAAAGGACATCTTGCTCCAGCTGAAAGACAGATGGTTGCAGCTATTGCCACACAAGATCCCATTAAAAGCATCCCCTCAGACAGGGGACGTAGCACTGTGGGGGAAGGCTTTGGCACCAGCTTTTCCACCTGCTTTAGGACTTCTGGGCTGTCCCTTGTTAGTCTCCTGCCAAGGAAAAGGGTGCAGAGAAAGGCAGAGTTTGCAGGAGCCCTAAGCCAGGCTCTAGGGGTAACACGAAGCATTAAGGTTGCAATGCCCTTTTGGGTTTTTAGGGACCAAAACCACTCCAGGCATGCAGGAGCCCATGAGAGACAGACCTCTCCTCATATCAACATCAGATACTGTCTTAGGTATCCCCCAGGCCACGTCTATTATCTGCCTGAGTGTCTTCAGTGCAGCACAAACCTAGGAGGGCACTAAAGGTGCATTTCTCTGATAGAGCATCACCCAGGTAGGGAGCAAGGACAAGCCACCAGATAAACCTCACTCACATCAACAGTGCTCTGGGCTTGGCTTATTTCAGATCACTTCAAGGCATCTGGAAGCGCAAGGTTGTCAGCCCTGAGAGCACTCCAAAATGCAGCTCCAAATTTCCATGCTAAATAATCTCCTTCTGTTTGCCACCTGAGACAGCTGCGTGTTGAAGCACTTCCATTTCCTAATGAGAAAAACTCTTGGCAGCTGAAGGAAAGACTAACTTGATGCAACCTGAACTTTCATCCCCCTCCCCCTGAGCATGTGCTCTCCCCAGCTCTTCCCATGCTCATCATGAAGCAGTCTGCAGGCTTCCCATGGCTCAAATGCCAAGCAAAGTAATTTCTGCCCTGATCCATAGACAGCTATGGCTAAAACATGTCCGAGTCTCATCTAAAGTGAGTTCATATCACAGGGCCAGAAGGTGGTTTTAGACTAAAAGATGGGAGAGTTAGACCAGAAATAAGGGAGACATTTTGATGCTGATTGCAGTGAAACAGTGCCCCAGGTTGCTCAGAGAGGTGGTGGAAACCCACCCCTGTCAGCATGGGAGGTCAGCTTGGGCAGGGCTCTGAGCAACCTGATCTAGCTGAAAATGTCCCTGTTCAGTGCAGTGGGGTTAGACTAAATGACCTTAAAAGGTCCCTTCCAACCCAAGCTGCTGCTTGGTTCTTGAATAGGTCATAGCAGGTACCACCTCCACCTTTACAGAAAGGCCAAATAACCACAGAACAGTCACATTCATCACAGCAACAAAGCCAGATTTCATCATAAAAGAAGGACTTGTAAAAATCTTAAGGAGACCCCACAAAACACATGCCAGAAAAAAAAACATTTAAAGTGTTTCCCAAACCTGCAGGTACTTTACAGCAAGAATTCCAAGAAAGGGACAGAGTATTGACATTTACCCAAATGTATCAAGTGCTTCAGCCCAGAACTCTCCACAAGAGGCTAAGAAAACCAAATTGGCAGCCTACTAAAACATAAGCTGAATTTGTCCACCAAAGAGCAAGGAGGACATCCAGTATGAAATAAGAATGAGTGACAAACAATCAGCACACCCAAAATTCATCACCAGGAATCAGCCCAAGCATCTGATGGTATTAAAAGCCCAGAATTGTGGTTCACAGAATCACAGAATGTCAGGGGCTGGAGGGGACCTCAAAAGCTCATCCAGTCCAACCCTCCTGCCAGAACAGGATCACCTGGACCAGATCACACAGGAACACATACAGGCAGGTCTTGAACATCTCCATAGAGGTACACTCCACCACCCCCCTGGGCAGTCTGTTCCAGTGTTCTGTCACCCTCACAGTGAAAAGATTCCTCCTCGTGTCTCCATGGAACTTCCTATGCCTGAATTTCCACCCATTGCCCCTTGTCCTGTCATTGGGCATCACCAAGCAGAGCCTGGCTCCTTCTGGCACTCACCCTTTACATATTTTTAAACATTAATGAGGCCACCTCTCAGATTCCTCTTCTCCAAGCTAAAGAGCCCCAGCTCCCTCAGGCTCTCCTTGTAAGAAAGATGTTCCATTCCCTTAATCATCTTCATGGTCGTAGCTGAACCAGAGAAACAGCTGTGACTGGGAGCACAGAGCCCACACCAGACCTGTAAGCAGCATTAAGGCAGGTGACATCTTTTGTTAACAGAGGACCAAATCGGGAACTGATTTACACACCCACACGCTGCTGGGCATTACACCTATTGCAGCTGCTTGCAGAGAAGATGGAGGATACCTTGGTGTTAAAGTGCTGCAGAGGTTCCTGGAGCAACACAAGCACAGCGCTGGATTCTGCAAGCTGCAGACTGGGAAATGCTGCAGTGAGAAAAGCTCCAGCAGAGCTCAGAGAAGCTTCAGCTTTAAGTAGGACTAGGCCACCACTGTTCCAGCTCTATAGCAGACAGGGAGGAGTAGAGCAGGTCATCAGGCCAGCAGGTGACTGCAGAGCTCCCAGCTCTCCCGGGGCTGGATGAGAGGCAGGGACCCGGGAGTGGTTCTGCTATTTCCATTGCAACAAAAGACAACACAACCAGCAGCCCTAGATCCACACCAAAGCACTGAGAGTTTAGAACAATAGACAGACCTTCTCTTTTGTGTTTTGGATGCAATATGCAATTCACCTGCGAGACTCATCACCACACAAGATAATTGGGAACAAGGACTTGAAGGGGACTGCAAATGACACAACAGTGACATGCATAGGGAAGAGCATTCACACTTGTGGTGCTTTAGCAGTTACCTGCCCCCCCACCTTTTATAAACCCCGGCTAGGACTCAGGACACTGGAAGATGATAAATGAAGCTTTATATTTACAGCAATGCACAATATACAAGCTGTCCCGGCATAGAATGACGGAGCATCCTAGGATTAATCCAATTCCTGGGCTCTCTCCTCCCTCTACTGTTAAAAGGTTTGGTAGGGGGGAAGGGTGGGGCGTCCCAGGTGGCCCCGGGACCCAGGGGGGGAACCTCGAGATGCCCATATACGTCGAACCTTGAATCAATTGGCCGGCCGGGAAATGTTGGACGCCTGATGGACAGCTTCGTTCGCCCTGCAGGGTACTTAAACGGGTCAGCAGCCATTTTCCTTCTTCTTCCCGCTCTCCTCGTCCACCGCCACCCACGCAGCAGCTGGGAGAAGCCCCAGCCACGTGCACGGCAGCAGGCAGCAGGCAGCACGCAGCTCTCCTAAGCGGCAAGGCTGACCCTTCTCTCCCTCCTTCTAATCCCTCTTTTATTTTCCTTAAATCGGTCTCCCTCCTTCCGCGGTCTTCCCCCCCTCGGTTCGGGAAGGAGCGTGTTTCCCCCCTTTTGCCTCGCGCTCCGCGGACGTTCATAGGCGCGATCGGGATTTGTCTTGCGTGTAAGCTCTCTGTTTTCCCCTGTCCTGGTTGTTAAACGTTTATACCTGACGTTTAAGCGATATCCGTGTCTTTTCTGCCGACCGAAACCCGAAGAACCGGTGAGGAGGGTGCTAAGACCCCCTCGTCCCACGGGATACTGTGTTTAATCAGCCCAGTCCTGTAACACAAGCAGATATTTACAAGGTATAACAGATATTTACAGATATATACAATGAAAAGGTAATACAGACACCACAGCCCTCCCAGAGACCCAAATCCCCAAGAGAGGGTAACCAAATCCCCCTACCATCTTTCCCCCCTTCCCCAGTCTTATCTCACCACCTGTTGATGCTGCAGATAAGCTGAAGTGGATCAGTCAGGGGGATTAGTAGTGGAAAGAAGTTAGTAGTTTTACTGAGAATTAGCTACCAAGGCAAAGGGAAAGAAGACCATGCAAGAGGAACAGCTGCAGCCCAGAACGGTCAGAAACCGTCTGATATCTAGTTGTTTTGGGAACAGTTCTTCAAAACATCTTTTTTTTCCTTTCTCAGTAAAACTCTGGTGAAGTGACATACTGTGTTTACCTCTCTCAGCCCATAGTCTAATTTCTCACTCCGATTCTCCAATTAGCTCAACACTGAATGGGGGCAGGAAAGAAACATCTCCCATTGTGGAGGTTCGGGAGTTATCCGCCCTCCCCCACACACACACACTTTTGAAATCACCCAGACTAGACTCATCCAGCTGGAAGTTAATGAATGAAGCTTTTATATGTACAGCTCACCACAATATACAAGCAGATAGTTACAATATATTACAAATATTTACAGCTATATACAGTAAAAAAAGGTAATACAGAAACACCACACCCCTCACAGAGATCAGAGTCCTCAAGAGGGGTTCCCAACCACCCTTCCACCTTCCCCTACCCACCAATCTTATCCCAGGATCTGTCTCATGTGCCAGGTAAGCAGGGAAGATCAGCCAGGGAGGGTTAGAGGCAGGAATTGATTAGCTGGGTTACACAGATATGGCCGGAAGGCAAGGAAAGGGAGAGACCAACAGCCCAGAGCTCAGACCCAAGCAGCTCTGTCTTATCTATGTTTGTGTTCTTTTGTATCTGTCAGCAGTGTCTATGAGCGAAGGAGACATCACCAATGTTTTCCTTTCTCAGCCCATAACCTAATTTCTCTTATTAAAACATTCCAATTAACCTCCAACCAGCACACCCATGGTGGCCTTCCTTGGTGGCTTGCCACACAGGCGTCCACCAGGGACCTGCTGCAAAGAGTCTCAGACATCTTTGCCACAGGCATGGCTTGGGTTCTGTATTATCAGGCAGAGAGAAACCAAGGAGATGAGCAACTCTTCCATGCTCATATAGCTACACCTGGGTGCCAGGGCTCACCCTGAGAGAACAGAATCACAGACTTGACTTGGTTCAAAAAGATCTTTAAGATCATCAAGTCTACCTTGATTATCTAACTATATCAAGTCTGGTGCTAAACAGGGTTATGATCAGGTATGACCCAGGTGTCACACTATGAGAAGCATTGGAGCAGGGTCCCTCCCAGCTAGAGGTGGTGATGTTATCCAGTTACAGCATGTGGGCAACTCTGGGACAAGGAAAGACCAAGGCTTCCTCTTCATTTCTATCTTCCTTATAGCTGCGCTCATTTTGAGGCCATTTCCACCACCCCACAGTGCAAATGATGCTCATCATGCCTGTAAGCAGGAGGTCTGCATCCTAAAACAGCCATGGTGAGCAGCCTGCTTTCAGCATGCTGCATTCCCAGTCCAACACCAGCATTCCCAATATATGCATGTTTGGTGTCACCAGAGACCGTGCCCAGCACAGAGATGCTCTCCTGAGGACTGGTGGACTGGGATGTCACCCCAGCAAGTGTACTTAGGCAGGATCTCTGATGATCTGTGTGTCAACAGCAGCACCATCAGAAGAAAGTACCTAAAACTACCCTCTTGGAGTAATTTGGCTCCTGCTCCATCAGCCTTCTGCTCACATACAGCTGGGGAGAGTAGAGGAGGGGAGGAAAATTGCTAAAAGCAGCCCTGCTTCTCAGGGCTGGGATAAAGAGTGGGGCTTGCTTCTCCTGACTAAACCCTGCTGCTGCTCCACGTGTACCTGGCCATACAGCACCCCCTTGGCTGGTGGACATGGAACAGCAGCTTGAGAAGAGGAAGATGTATTACTGCACAGGTCCCTTCCCTCAGACTCACATTTGGGAGCTGGCAGAGCTCCTCAGCCCCTCTCAAACACATTTTCTTTCTAGGGGGATCACGAGGCAAACCCCAAACCTGCCACCACTCAGCATTCCTGAGAAGTTCCATCCCAACTCAGAAGCCTGTCCCAGCTCAGAAGCCTGAGCACTGCTAGGGATGAGGAAACCAAAGCTTTCCTGACATTTTTGGATGAAGTTCCCAAGTTTGCCATGAATTGAACTGAACTGAAGCATCTCTCCTATGAAGAAGGTCTGAGGAACCTGGGGTTGTTTAGCCTAGAGAAGAAGAGTCTGAGGAGATCTGATCAATGCTTATCAGCATCTAAAGGGTGAGGGTCAAGAGCATGAAGCCAGATTCTTTATAGTGGTGTCTGGCGACAGGACAAAAAGCAACAGGCCCAACCTGGAACACAGGCAGATTCCATCTGGGCATGAGGAAAACCTTCTGAGGGTTCTGGAGCCCTGGATCAGGCTGCCAGAGATGATGGTGTCTCCTTCTCTGGCATGATCTAGACAGGGTGCTGGGAAACCTGCACTGGGTGACCTTGCTTTAGAGCAGGAGGGTTGGACTTGATCTCCAGAGGTCCCTTCCAATCCTCACCACCCTGGGATTCTGTGAAGGCAGCATGTGTCATCCCCAGCAGCCAGGAAGGAATGACTGCTCAAATCCACTGCAACTGCTGCCAGTGGAGACAAAGGAGGAAAAGCAGATGGGCTAATGACCCATTTCCTCCCAGAGCCCATCACCCTCTCTCTCTCTCATCCCTTTGTGTGCTTCGGGAAGGCATAAACCTCTTCTGATATGGCCAGTCACATGCTATTTCATTAACAGGAGTCTTAAGCCTGCATCTAGCTAATGAAAACCTATGAGCTGCTTCTTGCAGCATCAGCAAGATGGTCCCCAGCTTCCTCAGCTCACTGCAAGGTGATGCCATCAGCTCTGCTGGCCTCCCAGCTATCGGAGCCTACAAACACCGTGGCAGAGCACAAGGACGTGCTCCTGTCAAATCCAGATGCAGCGCTAGCAGCACAGGCATGAAACAGGAGGTGTGACATTCTCAGACCAAATCCAACCCAGCAATCCGCCTCCAGCCAGCATGCTTAGAGAAGTGGATGAGAACAGAGCAAGCTCACAGTGATGCTTCCCAAAACTGTTCTCCCAGGTTCAGCAGGGGCTCATCTTTCTGTAATAGCCCTCCACTGCCTTGTCTTTCCACAGTTTTTCACCACACCTTGCACTCAGGTGTTTTTCTAAGCATCCAGAGGACTCTGCAGCAAGGAGCCCCCCTGCTTACCACCATTCCACATAGCTTGTGTATCCAGACACTGCTACTTCCAGCTGAAGCCCCTTCAATCTCGAAGCAGAATCCAAACCCAAGTTTGGATTCTCACCGCTACTCTCTCCAAGTCAATGGCCAATTTATAGCAGCCTCAGTTACACCCCAGACCTTCTCTTCCTCCACCCCAGACATTTCCCAGCAGGTAAGCTGATAGTAGGAGGAAACTCAAGCAACTTGGTCCAGATGGATGAGGACCTGGCTGGGAGACTTTGCTCATAGCTTCCTTCACCTTCCTGTAAGAGGCATGCAAGACACGGCACATGACACTCTTGATCCCCCTCCAGAGGATAACTGAGGTAGAAGCTCCTTCCAGACATCACAGCAGCTAATGACGCTAATGACAATCTCCCAGCTGTCTGGCAGCCCCCAGGTCTCTGACCCGGGGTGTTTCTTGAGACACTGAGTCCCTCAAAGCAGAGATCTCCTCAGGGAGATGCAGACCAGGACAAGAGGAGCAAGGAGCCAGGAGTGACAGCAGCTGGAAGAGGCTGTTTTACAGCTTCAGCAAGACAATGAGAAAATCATTAATTTCAATCAATTCATTCTACGCCCATGAGGTATTTATTTTATTGCTTTAGAGATGGCAGAGGGTAATTTATTGATCAAAGGAGGAGACGCTGCTGAACAATTACAATTAATGTTGTGTCTGGGCAGAAAGACGCTGGCAAGGGGTGGGAGGATGCCTGAGTCCAGCATGGAGAGGGGCAGACAGACTCTGGATCAAGGAGGCTTCTGGATTGCAGAGACAGGTCTGAGCACAAAGTGCCAGCTGATGGCTTTGGATTACAGCACTCCAAAAGGTAGGTAGGTGCTGCTGAGAAGAGAGCAGCACAAGGTTGCTTAGGCACAGCAGGAAGAGGGGACATCATTTACACTAAGGGTGGTGAGTGAGACACTGGAACAGGTTCCCCAAGGAAGTTGTGGATGGAGGTGTTGAAGGCCAGGTTTGCTGTGGCCTCAGGAGGTGTCCCTGCCCATGGCAGAGGGGTTGAAACTAGATAATCTTTAAGGTCCCTTCCAGCCCAAACCATTCTATGAATCACAGGGCAGGAGCATTCAGACACAAGGTCCTCCTGATCTGATGTCTTTATGAAGCAAATGCAAGGACTGGTCCACCACAAGCACCTGTCTGCAGATCACTTTTAGTTTAGAAAAAGGTCAAGGAGATGATGTTTAAAAGAGAGCAAATCCCTGCCCCAGTGATGGCCAAGCAGAGCCAGGCAGGGCTCTAACAGATCAATGCACATCTCATCTAACCTGGTTCTCCCCAGAGCGCAGCTTCCAGCCCAGCAGAAAGGGCCAACAACACTGCCAAGGGTGGAGACACCCACCCAAACAATGCTGAGACCTGACAACTTGCTACACAAATTCTACATGGTGTAAGGAGCCCCCTTAAAGGGAAAAGGGTTCCCTTGCCCAGATCCTCCCTAGAAGCAGCTCAGAGGTGGAGTTTGGGGCAGGCAGTGGGAGGCCAAGGGCTCCTTTACCCCAAGCAACCATGTATGTGACCAGGCTCAGTATCACAAGGAAAGCCCTGAGGAAATGTCGAATCCAGCTGCTGTGAGATAATTAAGAGGCAAAAAAAGCTTGTGCAATGGACCAAAAATCCTTTATGAGGGACTGAGGCCAGGAAGCACCCCTGGATCACGGGCAGCATGGGCTGCCCAGGAGTGCCCAGCTCAGCAGGCTCCTCTGGAGCAGCTCACGGTGGGCAGGAGCCCCACCTGCCGGCCTGGCCGTGGAGGACACACATCCCAGCTCCGCAGGGCAGAGGGGGCATCACCAGGCACACAGCACCCAGCAGCTGAGCAAAGGGCTTCCAGTGAGTACAGCAGATGCTCCANTGCATTGCTTTGCTCCTCACACAAAGGCATCCAATCTTCACCCAACCGCACTGGTAATATTTCACCCATCACCTCCAGCAGACTGCAGGTCACCCCCCCGAGCCACCTAGGAAGACAGAGGAACAAGCACCTGCTGACATCTCTCTCGAGGCCATAGCACACAAAGTACCAACAGAGAAGGTGGGCTGGAGAAACCGAAAAGGCTGATGTCAGTAGAGCAAGAACACTAAATATTTACACAGGCTGCCCTCAGCTCCCAGGAGGGGAGGTGGCAACTGTGCAATTTAAATGTAACCAGCATAAACAAAAATGGTTAACTAGAAGTGCAAGGAAATCTCTAAAATGGACCCAGCAGGGGGGAATTAAGCTCAGAAGGGACAGAGGGAATGGAGTGCTTGGAGAGGGCAAAGAAAAAGGCCATGCTTTTAGTAAGTCACAAGGGACCAGTGCCCCCAAAGCACAAGGAAATAGAATCATAGAGGTTGGAAAAGACCTTCAAGATTATCCAGTCCAAACGTTAACTCTACCAAGTCTGGTGCTAAACTATGCCACTCAGCAACACACCTCTTCATCTTTTAAACACCTCCAGAGATAGGGATCCAACCATCCCCCTGGGCAGCCTGCTCCAGTGTCTGAGAACCCTTGCAGCAAAGAATTTTCTTCTACTGTCCAATCTAAACCTCCCCTAGCACCATAACCTAGCCAGGACCGAGGTGGAAGGGCACTCAGCTGCAGCTGGCAGACCCAAAGGGGTTCCCAAATGGAAAATATCCCCTTACAGAGGGCTGCAGGAAAGCAAAGCAAGAGGGACCATGTAAATGCAGCAGGGTGCAGTTATTCAGGCTGGAATTAAACAAGGACTTGAGGGTTCACAAGT
>VWZI01023240.1:297427-318230 GCA_013396835.1 Psilopogon haemacephalus | reverse complement strand
AAAAAAAAGTGATTCAGAATAAAATGCAAATAATCCCTCAGAGCTACTGGTTTGCTGCTCCAGTCCAATGTCACACACTGCCAGGCAAAGGACACAGCTCTACAATTGGTGCCACATTCTACAGACTCCCAAGGCTCAGCACAGAAGCCACCAGCTCCATTCCCTACAGACTTTGCTAGGTCAAACCTTACCTGAACTCCAGATATTCACCTGTAGGCAGATCAGGAGGTGCTCATTCATAGATTCATAGAATGGTTTAGGTTGGAAGAGACCTTAAAGATCAACCTATCTCTACAGAGCCTCATAAAAAGTCTCTCCCCAGCTTTCCTGTAGTTCCCCTTCAGGTACCCAACTCTCTCAGCCTACTCCTACAGTGGAGGTGCTCCAGCTGTCTTGTCATCTTTGTGGCCCTCTTCTGGACCCAGTCCAATTCCATGTCTCTCTTTTGCTGGGGGCAGCAGAACTGGATGCAGTACTCCAAGTGGGGTCTCACAAGAGCAGAGGGGCAGAACCACCTTCCTCACGCTGCTGGTCACACTTCTTTTGATGCAGTCCAGCACTCAGTTGCCTTCTGAGCTGCAAGCACAGATTGCCAGTTCATATTGAGTTTTCATCAGCTGACACCCCCAAATCCTTCTTCTCAGTACTGCTCTTGAACCACTCCTCAACCAGCTCTGGGATTGCCCTAATCCAGGTGTAGGCCCTTGTGCTTGGCCTTGTTGAACTCTATGAGCTTCAGACACTTGTTGCCTTCATGCATTAGGCTACCAGGTAGAGCCAAGAGGGACATCAAACAAGCTGCAGAGCTCAGCGACTCCCACACTGAGGAACCAAGAGCTTTGGACTCAGCTCAGCAATAGCCTCTGGTATGGGTGTGGGTGGAAAGCCCAGGTGAGGCCATTTAGGACCATGCCATCAGCTAGTCAGCTTTGCAGCTGAGGCTCATCTCTGCTGGGTTTAAAGAGCCAAACCCACTACATGCTTGGGGAGAGGTTTGCTTGCTGGCAGGTGATATAGACTGGGTGAAGAAGCAGAGATGCTGAGTGACAGGGCTCTGGTCACATCTGCCACAGGCAGCCCAGGGGGCATGTGCCACTGTTAATTATGGTGCTCCCAGGTGAACTGAGTCAGACTGTACTAAATAAGGTGTCATCTTGGGAGACTGATGGCTCCAGGACAGGGGCTTTGTCAGGGCACGCAGAGTAATGCAAACCCATTCACAGAATCAGAATGGTAGGGGTTGGAAGGGACCTCTGGAGATCATAATGTCCAACTTACCTTCCAAAAAAGGGTCACCCAGAGTAGGTTGCACAGGACCACAGTGTCCAGGTGGGTTTGGAATCTCTCCAGAGGAGGAGCCTCACAGGAAAAAAGTTTTCCTTCATGTTCAGGTGGAACCTCCTGTGCTCTAGTAAGTGCCCATTGCCCCTTGTCCTGTCACTGGGCACCACTGGAAAGAGTCTGACTCTATTCTCTTGACCCACACTTTTTAGAGGCCAATAAAAATCAGTAAGATTCCCTTCTCAGTGAGCTCTTCTCCAGGCTAAACAGCCCTGGATCTCTCAGCCTTTCCTCCCCAGAGAGCTGCTCCAGTGCCCTGTGCTTCTTTGTGACCTCTCAGGCTGGAGCCAGAGGCCAGCCCGGTTAATAACTGCTCCTAGAAGACAGCGTGGCAGCGAGAGGACCAGGTCCCCCTGCAAAGCAGCAGCACGCCGCAGCAGCCAGCCCCTCTCTGGCAAGCTCCTGCTGGCTTCCACCAGAGGGCTTTGCTGCACAAGGAAAGAGAAGCTCCACTTACAACCTGCTCCCAGTCATGTCTTTTCCCCACATCTTCTCACCCAGGGATTAGTGGGCGGCAGCAGGATCCACTCACCAAAGATTACACCCAATCTGACCTGGAAAGGTTCCAGGGATGGGGCATCTACCATCTCTTTGGGCAAACTGGGCCAGTGTTTCACCACCCTCAGCATAAAAAGTGTCTTCCTTCTATCTAGTTTAAATCCCACTCTTGTAGTTTAAACCCATTGCCCCTTGTCATGTCACAACAGGTCCTGCTAAAAAACCTGTCCCTGTCTTTCTTATCAGCCTCTTTAAGTACTGAGAGGCCACGATCAGGTGTCCCTGGAGCCGTCTCTTCTCTGGGATGAACAACTCTAACTCTCTCAGCCTCACCTCACAACAGAGCCATTCCTCCCCTCTCATCATTGTCATCACCTCCTTTGGCCCTGCTCCAACAAGTCTGTGTCTGTCCTGTGCTGAGGACTCCAGAGCTGGACCCAACACTGCAGGTGGGATCTCAGCAGAGTGGAGCAGAGGGGCAGAATTTCCTCCCTCCACCTGCTGCCTACTTTGCTAAAGATCAGCCAAGGATAGGGTTGGTTCTGAGCTGCGAGAGCACATTGGCAGCTCGTGTTCAGCTTCTCATCCGACCTCTCCTGGGCGAGCTGCACGCCAGGGTGCTGGCCACAGCTAGGTGAAAGCTGAGCCCAACTTTCCCAGGGGACTGTGGCACCAAGCCTCACCCTAAAGCACAGGCACAGCCTTCAGGCACTAATGCACCTGCTTACAAAATGAGCTGGCCACCACATTTTGGGAGGCACAGGGCTGTCACCCACGATTCCTCCCATCAGAGCCCAGCACTTTGAAGCATATCTGATGATGGCTGAGGCAGTGCCCTTGTTCCCACGAGTGCGTCCCCAGAGATAAGCACCCTTTGGGCTGCCACCGTGGGAACTCGCAGGGCAGAGAAGGAACAGGAGAGAGTAGGATGAATCTCCTGCCCCTGGCACAACCAAAAGAATTCATCCTGATTTCCATGAACACTCATGTTGGTCTTTAGCAGGAGACATGAATCATAGTGTAGGTACCTGTAGGGACAAGTCACAGGCCACCAGCTCTGGCAGATGATAGCAGCACCTTGCACCTCACATGGCCAGCCTTAAGCATGTCCTTTCCTCAGCCCTTACAGACCCAAAAAGCCCTTATCTGAACAGATGCATTGATGCAGCTGGTTTGGGTAGCACCACTTTAACTGCAGACTTCCCTGAAGGTCAAACATGTCCCCAGAGCAGTATGGTTTGGGGTAGGGAAGCCCCTTAATGTTATGGGATGTGAGCCCTGTGAGAGGGAGGTCTGGCCCTTCCTTCAATCCCCAGGCTCACTTGAGGGCTTGAGGGCACACCATCTTTCAAGGTCACTTCCAGCCCCCTACACTCCTGATCTAACATGAAGTGACACTCGGCCAGGCAGGGAGCCGTGGGGGGACACGGAGTCTGCTTTGTGCTCCAGCTGCTTCCCCTCCAACTGCACACCAAAAAGAACACTGGAGTGAGCCATGGCTGGGCTCAGCACCACCACTCTCCCCACTTCCTCCTGGTGCTTTGGAGCTTCTCCTCACCTGCAAAGCTCTGCAAGGACAGGACATGGCCACCTCTGCCTGGCCATGACACTGGGTTTTCTGTAGCTGCCCTGCCACCAGCCTCCAAGCTGACAGAGATCACACACAGGGGCCCAAAACACTTTACCACCTGACATCTCATCACTAGTTGTGTGTGCCTGCTCTGCTGCGTGGACCGGGCTAGCATCTGCCCATCCTCTGCAGGCAACCCACCTGGTGACCCCCACCAATGTCATCTGGCAGAAAAGGGACAGCCATCTCCCAACATGGGCCATGGGGAAATGCAGTGTCCCCATCCAGCAAGTGTGGCTGGAAGGTTCTGGCCACCGTGACAGCACTGGGGTCTGCTGTGGCATCACCAGCACTCCTCAAGCACCCCTCTGTGATAGGAAAAGCCAGGAGGTGCCTTGAGAACAGTACCAGTTTTTCTCCTTTTCATTTTGCCAGCATGTGAAGGTGACCTTTTTCCAGTACACATCCACTTCTGGGACTGCTGGGCTTCCACCGTGAGCTGAGAGGGAAGGAGCAGGCTGCTCAGCTCAAAGGGCAGCACAAGCTGCCTTACAGCTGCCCTCACTTCTCTGGGGATGGCTGTGGGGTTATAAGGTAGCTTCTTCCTCCTGCTGCTTGTCACCCTGTTTATTTTTAACAGCCCTCCCTCCTGCTTTGATTTGCCTCCATAGGAAAGCACCTCCTCGTTCTCTCCCAGTGCCAGTCAACCCTGTGCCACTGCCCTGAACCCAAGGCACAGCCAGTCCCTCCCTGCCTGGCCACGGACCAGGGACATCACGTCACACTCTCCTGAGCTGAAGGCAAATGTACATTCCATTGCCCTTTCCAGGCAGGGAATTTCAGCGAGCCCAGCCCACACACAGGGCACTACCCAGGCCCAAAGGGGCTAAGGGCAAGCAGGAGGCACATGTGGTCTCAGCCACCTCCTTGTACCTTGACTCTTCAACATAAAAGGCAGCAATTCCCCATGGAAAAACTCATCAAGTACAAGGCAGAGTGAAAGCTGCCCTGCACTGAGCTCACCAGCACTACTGCTAGTGACAGAGCCATACCCTGAGGAGGGTCAGGAGAACGATGCCATGAATACCCGGTGGGGCTTCTACCCAGCTCTCTCCCAACGGTGTTTACAACCCTCTGACATTTGCTTTCCATTAATGCAAAAGCCACGGGGCAGGGCCACTCACCGCCCCCAGTGATGATGCAAGCGGCACGGGCTGCTTGCCCACGGGTGCCAAAGCCAGGAAAGGAAACGTGGCCCCACCAGCCCCACACAGGGTAAATTCCAGCTTGAAAACACCAGCAAGCATTTTGCAACTCTGCCGAGCCAGCTACACCACTCCCCATAGGAGGGAAGAAAAGCCCCAGTTCCCAACCTTGTCTGTCCTTCCGTCCCTCCTTCCGTCCCATAGGAGCTGTGCCTTCCTGCGGATGCAGCTCCTCCCGGTCTCTCCACCATGCCAAGGGCCCACAGGGTCAAATATTCACCCTGCAGCAAGTGGGGTGCAAATAGGCTCTGCCTTCCCCTGCCAACCCTCCAGCCTTGTTCTGGGGGCTGCTGATGTGCTTGGCCCTGGGTCAGGAGTGAGATTGGGGGGTTCAGGGATTTCACCCTCCTCCCAGAAAGGGTGAAATCTTTTCTGCCCAAAGAGACGACTGTGGCACATTGTCCCTCACATCATAGAATCACAGAATGGTAGGGCTTGGAAGAGACCTCTGACGATCATCAAGTCCAACCCCCTTGCCAGAGCCAGATGACCTAAGGAACATCACATAGGAATATATTCCCCAGGGTTTTTAACATCTCCACAGATGGAGACTCTACCACCTCTCTGGGCAGCCTGTTCCAGTGCTCTGCAACCCTCAAAGTAAAGACATTGCCTCTCATGTTTAGATGGAATTCTCTAGGTTCAAGTTTATGCCCATTACCTCTTACTCTGTCACTGGGAACCACTGAGAAGAATCTGGCCCCATTTTCCCAACACTCACCCCTTAGGCAGTTGTAAGCACATCTCCCATCCCCTCAGGGTTGAGGCTGGTCTTTGACAATGCACTCTGGCTCCCATAAAACACTGCCCTGGGCCAGTGCCAGGTGCCACTTAAATCCTTGAAAAACAGCAGCCCCATTGCCATGGAGACACAACAGCCCTTTCCACATAACCATGCAAGGCCAGTACTCCCAGCACACTCCTGCTCCATCACCTCACACAGGATGGAGCGTGGCATGCACTGGCAAAGCCCACCTGTCTGTGCTGCTCAGTGCCCAGGTTTGCATAAACCTGGGCAAATGGGCAGGACACAGCCAGTGAGGATTTCCTTGCCTCCTGATGCCATTTCCACCTCCTTTTTTTCTGGTGATGCTCCAGCCACGCTCCAGCCACACTCCAGCTGGGGCCACAGCTCTGAAGTGATGGCCACTGCTGCCTATGCCATGCTGCCTGCATCCTTCTGTTTGCTCTTGGAAGGCAGAAGGGCACCACAGCATGCCAGAGTCCCCAGTCCCAGGGGGATGCGACCAGACACTCATGGGACTCCCACACACCAAATGTGGCAGGGTGCTGGGGCTCCCACCTTTGTGCTCCACTCCGGACATGCCCTTTCCTTCCCACCCTCATTCCCCTTTCCTGTCTTTCCCAGCTCACCCTCCAGATTTCCGAGTGAACCGTGTCCTTCCTGCCCTCGCCGGCAGGGCCGGCATGTCCCATCCGCCCAGCCGAGCATCTACTTCTCCATTTCCCTCCCTGTTCTCCTTCCTCCCTGCCCCGTGCCTCTGGCTTCCCATCCTGCCCCGCCTGAACCGGGGCCACAGGGTTCTTCTGGCGGGTTGAAGCCACGGACTCGCCAAAGCAAACAGCAGGAGGAGGAGGAGGGTGATTGAGGCCGCAGCAGGCAAAGGGTAGAGTCCACCAGCAGACCCTGCCTTGCTGCTCCAGGGTGGGGAGGTCCCTCTTGCTTTTCAGTTGGCTCCAGAGCTTGTTGAGCAGTGGGTGTTGGAAGGGATGCCTCAGCTGAGCAGAGCCTGGGGATGTCAAGCAGCAGGCTGGGGGTCAACCACTCTTTGGGTTCTTCCCCATGTGGGTCTGGGTTGTGAGGTTTTTGCTTCATAGGCTGCCGGAGGACAAAGAAAAGCAGATGCAGAGTTTGAGTCTCCTGCAAGCAATTTATAGCGAGGTCTTTTCCTCCCGCTCTGCTCGCTGCCAGGAAAAGCAGCAGGAAAATATTTCCCTGGGAATTGTTTTTGTTCCTTCCTCTGTGTCTGTATGCATGAAGCTCTCCTTCGCCTTGGACATGCCTCAACCTGTCCCGAGGCTCAGTTTAATCCCCAACACCACTAGGGACGACAGCTGAGGTCAGACTCCGACAGCAGAGGCAAGGAGGAGGAGGAGACCTTCCCCTAGGAAACCACACACGTTCTCAACCAGAGCAGTGAGCACAAACAACAGGCAGCCCTGGCTGCTTCTCCTGAACAGGAGGTCACCCTGCAGTGCAGCAGCACACCAGAGTATCCTTCATGGAAGGGAGAACTCATTGCTGGCAGTGCTGGAGCAACACAGCAGAGCCTAAAGCTTGGCTTAACGGAAAGGTTGGGCTGAATTGGGGTAGCGGCAGACAGCAGATGCATCTTCAGTCAGGCAAGTCACAGCCTGGCAGTGCCCCCAGCAGCACAGCTGCTGTACGTCAGTGCCTGGAAACAGGTCGGCACCTGGTACCCCTGCTGCTCACCCAGCCTGAGAAAGGCCTGGCTCACTTCCTTGGATGCGGATGAAGGAAAGGGAAAGAAGATGAAGAGGGGGGAAAAAGGGATTAAACATCCCCTTTTCCTTCCCTGGAGAAGCCAGCCCTGAAGGCTGGGCTGGACTATAAGAATTGGTCGAGAAGCAGGTGCCTGTCAGCAGGTCTTGGCAACCTGCTTCCCATCCAGCAGCAAAGCCAGGATGGATGCAAGATGGGGAAATTGGGATGGAGAGAAAGCTTATACACAACAAAGACATTTTTTGTGTGTGCAAAGTGCTCAATACCACCTTAGAGCAAATGGAACAAGCTCAGGAGAGCTCAGCTCCAGTGAATGATGCTTCAGGGCCCCTGGAAGGCAATTTGCCTTCCTCTCCTCCTGTTTTCCCCTCTGCCTTGCATGAGTGCTTGGGAAATACACGACGACGATTTGCCTGCAGCTCCAAGCCCTTCCCTCCCCCTCTCCCCAGGCTCCATCGCCAATAAATCACCCTGCTGGGAGAGAGGGCCAGAGGAAACCAGAGGCACAAAACCTCAAACAGAGCCTTTTTTCCTCTGCTCTGCTCTCCCAAGCAGCTCTGCATTTCATTAGGGCAGCCAGGCCAGCCCTCGCCCAGCTGGGGAGAAGGAGGGGAGGGGGGGCCCTGCAGGGTTTGCATGTCAGGAGCAGAAATCACAACCAGAAGACCAGGAGAATGGAGTTGTTTGTGTTTGTCACCATGTCTTGGCACTACCCCTGCCTCCAGGATCCATGCTGGCCTGGAACAGCTCTCTCTTGTTGGGGTCTCTCCCTGCCAAGGTGCATTCCAACCAGCTCCTCCCTCCGCCAGTCGTCCCGGCGCAGAGTTGACCCCTCTCTCTGCCCTGCTCTAGCCTCACAAAGGTGCTTGGATACTCCAAGTTTCTTGGAAAAAAAAACACCCGTGAAGTTTCTGGTGAGTCCCACCAGGGCACTCAGCCCTGCCATCAAGCTTTGCTACCTTCCTCTACACAGCTTCCGTCAGGCTAGGAGCACCCTGCACAGCCAAACCCTGAATCTGTCCCTGCCTGGGGAGGGCAGTGAGGACAAGCTCTTGCTCCCCTGCAAGCACCCCCCAGCTCACTGGGGACTGGAGAGGGTGCTCTTTCCACCCACCCTAAATATATGTTGGCAGAGCAACGTTGCCAAGCACAGTACATTGGAGACAGATGCAAGCCCCGCAGCAGCACAATGCCTGGGGGCGATCCAGACGTGCCTCTACCCAGCTCTTTGAGTCTTCATTTAAGCAAGAACTGCCGTGCCAGAGTAATTCTGCACCCCTCACTTTCCCCCTTAATAGTCCTTCCCTGGGGTTCAGGCCTTGGCAAAGCATCCTCACTGTGCTCCAGGGGTGTCCCCCAGCTCCCCAGGCAGGGAGAGGTCCCAGCAGGCACTGAGCCCCATGGTACTGGGCTGCTGCCTTCTCCGCCCTCTCAGCAGCTCGACAGATTCCTGAGAGCTGACACAGAATATTGCAGTACTGAGTGTGCAGCACCTTCCTCCCCTTCCCCTGCTCCAGGAGAGGAGGGACGGGTGGGTAAAGCTGGGTTGCATCAGGCCAGGAGGGAGTGGGAGCATCTGGAGTGAGATCCAGAGCCTCCTGTGAGCCTCTGCCCCTCACCTCCCGGCCCTGTGGGCCTTCCTCAGCCTCTGGCTGGCCCTTGGCCCAGGCCATCCCTTTAAAGGCCCAGATGATTCACACCACACTCCCTTACTGGCAAGAGCTAGTTTTATGTCATTCCCCCTCTCCAGAAGGTATTCCTGATGTATGCCTCAACTCATCCACCCAGAGCTGCAAACGGTGATCGCTCTGTCCTGACTACAGCAAAAAAGTGGAAGCCTGCAGCTCATCCTCCTCCCCAAGCATCACCCTGGCAGCCCATATGCCGTTCTCCCAGCTCCTTCTGACAATATCTACCCCACCCTCTGGCTCCACTAAGAGGTTTTACCAGCACTTCTCCTCTCCTAGGGGATCTAATCTGAGCTGGAGGGGTTTTACAGCAGCCTGGGGTGAGCACTTCCAACAGCTCATTGCTATTATAAGGTGAGGATCCTGCTATCTTGTCATTAAGTCAGATCCTCCTTGACCCCATGTGGTGGTTTCCATAGGTGTCACCTTCTCTCCCAAATCATGGTAGTTTTTGTTTTTATCTGGCTTATTTATGCACTTCTCTTCCCTCCATCAGCATTGGGCCAGGCAGCAAGTTTGGGCTGTGAGCCTCTCACCTCAAGCTTCTTCAACCTTACCCACTCAACTATCCCATCCCACCACTCTCACCTCTGCATCAGCACCATGAGCAAAAGGAAAAGTCCAAGGATCAAAGCAGTACCACAGAATTATTCAGGGTAAAAGCAATTATAAGAATAAAAAGAGACACCGAGGGAAGAAAGAAACAAAACAAAGAGCAGAAAAGGCAATTTCAACAGTAACAGCATCCTCATTATGGGTCTTCTTCAATTCGAGACTCATTTACCAGTGGCACTGTAGACCCATCCATAACCAGCAGTTGTCTTGCCCTGATTATTTTTTCCAGGCCCTTCGGAAGCAGCAGCCTGCAGCTCCCCAGGGACATGCATGTCTCTAGGAGCCAACCCCACATGTCATAAAAACACAGCCACGGGAATAAGCAAGGTGCACTTTGGGGAAGCAGAGACAGCTCTGGCAGCAGATGGAGCTGGACTGGGTCTTTCAGGGACATGGCACTGTGGTCATCAGCTGGTAAGCGAGAACTTGCTCACCTCAGATAGCTTCACAGAGAGGTCATGCCAGCCATAGTGAGCTGTGTTGGCATCTCTGAGTAGCCTTTGGTGTGTTTTCAGAGGCCAGCAGCAATTAAGCTGTTGCACAACTCCTCTTTGGGAGATGGAATAGATATGAAAGCCGCTGGTGATCTCGTGCCAAAGGGAGGTTGGGTTTTGTCTGCACAGGGACACTGGGGCTGCACAAACTAACTGGACCAGATGCTCTTCCAGCACTGGGTGCCCAGAAAACCTTTAGATACGGAGAGCTGCTACTTGTTCTACCCTGTGACAGCCAAAAGCAGAAACACTTTCATCCCATTTTGGCACCCAGGAGCTGACAGCAAGCCCTGGGCAAAACCATCTGCCTCTGCAGAGGCACTACTGGCAATGAAAAAGTGGGACTGAAGCCCTCCCTTTCCTTGGGAAGGAAGCTGTGCTTGTACAGGAGCAGGCTGTTTCCACATTCCAGCCCCAGCTTCTGACCCAGGAGAGCAACTGTGTCTGCAGAGCAGGAGGGTTGGGGGGTGAGGAAGTTCTCTGCCACCCTTCTCCTCCCCCTGCTTTCCTCTTAGTGGAGAGGTACCAAAGGTCACTGTCTCCCATGGGACAAACATGCTGTGGGACTGTATAGTTCTCCTGGACAGCACTTATACAAGTGGAGCAGGGACAGGCCCTTTCTGTCACCTCCCAAAGGTCATCAAGTGGAAAAAAAAAGTCTCATCACACAGATCCCTTCCTCTGCCTACCGGACTAAAACTAAATGTCACCATTAAGTGCAATTAGCAAGAAGATTAAGATGGTAGGACTTTCACTTATGTGTAAGAATGAGCTACTAAC
This sequence comes from Psilopogon haemacephalus, assembly GCA_013396835.1. NCBI lineage: Eukaryota > Metazoa > Chordata > Aves > Piciformes > Megalaimidae > Psilopogon > Psilopogon haemacephalus. The sequence continues at coordinate 307,494 of VWZI01023240.1, read as the reverse complement.
TCATACACAAATTATCAGAGTCACCCCAGATCAGATGACTTTTCCCTCAGCACAAGTCCTCTCCTCGTTGCCTTTCTACTGCTTCAGGAAAACCAAAATCCAACATCCGTTCTTCCAGAACAAGATGCAAAACAAACCCCAGTATGGAAGATCCACATGCCTCCTGCAGAGGACAGTGCTGCCTTCCAACATGCCTACTCCAGTCAACACTGGAGAAAGTGGAGAGCACAATGCTTCATGTTGGTCACTTACCTACCACTGTTCCCCAGCTCTCTCACCCATGCCCCTGAAATTCAGCCAGATATCTCAGGCTGCCTTTCACAGCACAGAAGCATCTTCCTCAACTCACCAGAGGTACAATCCTCAATTGTAAAGTTCATTAATTAGGAGCAGAGCAGCCTCTAGAGAGTCTCCCAGCAAGAAACAGGGAGGAAAAAAAAAATAATAAATCCCCCACAATTCATTCTAATTACACCACCTCTGGGCATTCCACAGTCACTGTGAAGCAAGGCCAAACTTCTCTCCCCACCCCTAAGAGCAGGAACTTTAACCCAGTTCTAGTTCTACTGATAATGGGGGAGGAAAAAAAAAGCGACACACAACCTGATAGTCCTCCTTTTAACTGATCTTCAAATAGCAGCACAGAGGAAGCACTGAAAACTTGTCTGGCAGAGCAGCTGATCCCAGGGAGCAGCGTCTGTCCTGGAACGCTTCACACAACCCCAGCCTGGACCTTTGGGCAAGCAAAGCCAGAGAGCAGCCCTCATCCTGGCTGTGCCACAGGGTCAGGCCTGTGCACAGCTGCTCTTCTGGGATTTAGCAACCACTTTCCACCCACAGAGTGACTCTGCACATTAGGTACTTTCTGAGCAAGACCTCAAATGCCACGGCAGCTCCGGCCCCGGGAAGACGGCTGCAAGCTGGAGGCGCAGCGAGAAGACCTTGGTAAGGACTCTAGCTGCCCTGACACAAGTTCCCTTTCTTCGGGTCCCCGAGGAGCTGGACTCCAACCCACCCCGAGCCTCCGGCAAGGCAGGGCGGATCCAGCCACAGACATGCAGCAACCACACCCTGGCTGCTGCCTGCCCGGCTCCCCGCGGCTCTCCTTCTCCTCCCAACCCGTCAGGCGCGGGTGGGGGAGGCGGGAGAACCACACACACACACAAACGGGGACCAGGCTTGTACAGATGAAAAATATTTAATACGTGTTGTACACGTAGAATTACATTTTATACAAAACAAGATACATCACTGGAGAACACTGTACAAAAATTCCTACGGGAGCCCCAAGCCTTTATATAACAAAGACCCGGAGTTACCTAACAAACGGGCTCAAGGACTTTCCCTCGGAGCGTCTGTAAACTTCGTTTCTCTCAATAAAACACTTTTTAAAAGCACCATGTAATACTTCTGACCTAAACCTTTTCAAAATAGAGACTTTTATTTAATAAATTTAATACTTTCCAAGCTAAAGGTATTACCCAGCGGGATACTCCCCGGTGCCACCGGCAGCCGAAGAGTCTCCCCCAGGCAGGAAGGGGAATTCCGGGAGGGCAGGGCCGGGGGACGCTCCCAGGGCGGCTGCCGGCAGACAGGACCCGAAGGGGGAAGTGCTGCTGCCCTGCTGCCCCGAGGCTCTTCCCGGGCGGTTGGACTTGCCGGCGCCGGAGTCCCGCGGCACTGCCCGCCCTCCTCCGCCGGGCTAGTGGCGTGAGGAAGGAAGGCGAAAAGCAGGGTGCGTATGGGGGTCACCTCTCGGTCCGGCTGTCAGGCGACCTGTCCGCCGGGTCCCCCATTCCGCCGGCGGACGGCGAGTCTTTGGGGTCGGCGCATCAGAAGGCCACAATGGCCGTGCTCCACGGGTTGAGGGTCCGCAGCACTGGCTCGTCGTAGCAGATCTGTCCCGAGTCGGACGTTGCCTCGGTGGGTGGCCCCGTCCCCTCCGCTTCGCCTCTGCCGAAGGGTGCCCGCCGCCGACCCTTGGGCTCCTTACTAAGCAGTCCAGAGAAGCTGGAGCCGAAGATACTGATGAGGCTGGCCACGTTGCCCGTCTCCATGTCCTCTTGGTCGCCTGGCGGCGGCCCCTCCTCTACCTCTCGGCGAGGTTTCTTCACTGGGGAGCCCGCCTGGCCCCGCTCGCCGGCGCTCCGCTTCCGAGCGCAGTGTGACATCGGGGACGCCGCGGCCCCCACCACAATGGTAGTGGCTCTGTTGGCCTCGCCGGCCGCCGCCGCGCAGCAGCAGCTACAGCCGCAACAACAGCGCCGCGGACGGGAGCCCTCGCAGTTCGCACCGGGCGGCCGAGGGCCGCCCCTAGCTGCTTCATCCTGCGGGGGCGGCGGCGACGGCAGCAGCTCGCCGGCCGCCCAGGCGCTGGTGGTGGCGGTGCAGGACGGCAACGGCGACTCCTCTCCGGGGGGCTCGCATGCGGTGGGGGGCGGCTCGGGCGGGAAGTCCGGCTCACTCAGGTAGACTTGGCGAGCGGTGCGCAGCACCAGCGACACCAGCAGGTTCTTGTGGAGCTTGAGACCACCGCGCTGGCCCCGCGCGCTGTAGATCTTGCCCAGGGAGATGCTGACGATGCGGTGAGCTTCCAGCTTGAACTCCATGAGGGAAACGAAAGGCGGTAAGACGAGGGGGGCCCACAGAGATCCTCCGTTCCGCGCCCGCCGCCTCTCTCTGCCACCTGCCCGCGCCCGCAACTTCCTCGCGCCGCCGACTGAGGTGAGCCCATGCGCCCGGGCCCCTTTTATAGTGCTCGTGCCTTGGCCAATCGGGGCGCCTGGCCGGCCCCCGCGCGCTCGGGCCGGCGAATGGCGAGGCCCGGGAGCGGGTTCGAAACTTGGCCCCGCGGCCGGGGATGTTAAAGCGGCAATGCCCTCGCTCGGCTGGCGGCGGCAGGCTTGGTGGGCCCCGCCACACTGCCGGCGGCCCTGGGGACGGCTCCCCAGGCTCTGCAGCGGCAGCACACGGGTTGTATCCGCGCTTTCACTGACCTCCGCTTTGGCTTCATCAGGCCGACGGTGGGGGTTTTGGTCAAAACAATTAAAGCGTTTGTAGCAGTCAATTTAAAAAATCCCAGACCAAGAGCAGCCCTTGTTTTGTGACGGATAGAAGCGTTTCCCCCAACTTCGGCACCAGTCTCTGGTCTCTTTTGCTAGGAGAAGTAGCTGGTGGTAGTGTTCGCTGGAGGAGGAAGTGCTTCCAGGAAAATCTACGCTTATTTTGAGCAGAAAGCTTTGCCTGCCCAGCTGTCAGCTGGAGATCTGCTCCAGGGGTCTGTCGGTGAAGCTCACAACCCGGGACAGAAGAGGACGATCCACCAGAGAGGCAGGAACCACTCTGAGGGAGGATGGGTGAAGGTAACACAGAGACCAACAGCATGGAACGTAGAACACTTGCTTGGTAACTGAAACCCCAGTTGCATACCGGTGGCCTGGGCAATCTGGTGGCTGGGGACTGTGGGGGACAGCCCACCATCTCCAGACAAAACTCCAGGTGCCAGGAAAGCATCCAAGAAAGCTCCATGCTGCTCCTTTTCTGGATAAGCCCAGGCGTAGGGGGGAAGGTTCGGAGCTCAAAGTGCTCCTTCTACCAAAGAGCAACCAGTGCTGCAAAGAGGCAAGAAGTAAAAGGGCCCAAAATTAAGGAAGTCAAATGTGTCGCCTCAGTATCAGTTTGCATTCCCAGATGACACATGACAACTCACTTCCATCCCTTTTATTTTTCCCAAGGGATTTATCCACAGAGCCCCCAAATGAGAGCTGTAGCCAGATGCTTTATTGACAGCATCTGCCACCAGGTTCTGGCTTGCTGGAAGGACAAGAAAGTGGCTTGTCATAGCAGCTAACAAAAAAAATAGGTGAAGATTCAGCCACATCAAGATATAGTTGACACAGCAGGAGCCTGCCTTCAAAAAAAACAAAACCCAAGCTCAGATTAAATGCACATTTTCCTCCCTCTCCAGTGCAGTTGGAACACCTCAAAGGCCACTCTCTGGATATTGAACACAATAGCATAACAACCTGAGAGCTGTCATCTCAAAATGTCCACCTTCTCTTGCATAAGGCTGCCATGCTCTGTCTTAAACAACTATACCAGGTCATGCTCAACTGCACAGCCAAAATGCCAGCTAGAAGAGCCAGACCTGGCTGCAGAGAGTGGGGCTGTCCCCTCCACACCCGGCGTGGGAGGCTAGAGGGACGCGAGCCCTGATGGTGGGAACCAAGGGCTTCCAGACCCGCAGAACCTGCTCCCTGCACCTTGGAGGGCTGGCAACACCCTGGCCTAAGCCCTCAGGTCAGTCTAACCAGCTGGGGCAGGTCTGGGCTTGGATGTTTGGGACTGAAGTCACACTCTTGCTCACAGCTGGCATGTCTGGCTGCCATCAGTGGTGTCCCCTCTGTGGCACGGGGTTTGTGCCCCTGCAAAACAGCTTGTGTGTTGCCAGACGTTGCTCTGGGACTGCTCTTTGCAGGATCTGGGCACCTGCATCCTCAGCAGAGATGACCCTGGTTAGAAGCATAAAGCCATGTTTGATCCCTCTCCACTGAGTATATTCCCAGCTCGGATGAGGAGTAGCAGTGCAGAGCCACCCCACCAGCTGGGAAAAGCTGAACATGGGCAGAGGAGACATGGCATGAGAGCTCTGCTGAGTAAAGATGACTGGATCTGAGTGGACTAACCTGTTCTGCCACTCAGCACCTCACCCCGATGGCATGAGGCACCATTTCTCTCCAGTTGCTGCATCTTGGCTATCTACCCTGCCTAGGAGCAGGTGGGCCAGCAGCCTCTTCCCTGCCCTGGCCAGGGATAAGCAGGATGAGGATGGGAACAGGTACTGAGAGGTCACTCATCCCTATTAGTGCTGACAGAGGACTTCGAGAGCAGGCAAGGAGGAGCAGAGGTGCACATGGTCAGTTGGCAGAGTTGCACCCACTATCAGTGGTTTCACCCACCAGCACTGCACCTGGTGTCAGGCACAACCATTGGTAAATGTTATTCCCAGGACACCCTGACACCTGCCCTGCCCCTGTCCATGTTTCATGCCCTTTGCCAAAAGGTGGGAGGAGGAATGTTTCCTGGGGTGGCCATGCAGGAGGAAGGCAGGAGGAAAGGATGGGCAGCAGTGCAGGCAGAGGCCATCTCGACAGCAGTGTACAAGCAGCCCATTTAAGCCAGGCAGTATTTTGGTGGCAACCCTGCCTTTCCCTCCCAGGCTGATGTCATGCTTTAGTAAGTTTAAGGCAGTCACATGGCAGCTTCTGAGGTCAGCGCCTGGGGTGGCTTTGTTGTCTGCCTGCCTGCTCTAGGCTCCTGTCTGCTGTTGGGTTGCCCGGTAGGGTTGCCCTCCGAGCAGAGGGCATCTTCGGGATACCCACATGGCTCAGCATCTCCAGAATACCCGGGGCTCAGCACGGTGTGGGAGCTGTCACCTTAGTGGAGCTGGCATCTGCACAGTGGGACGCGCCTCACGTCCATCTGTCTGCCAGCAGAAGGGGCATTCCCCCCTGCCCCTGCGGGTCAGGGGGGGACACAAGAGAAGGAGGCGGAGGGAAGGGTGTGACAGGGTGCACTAATCTCCACATGTGATCTAAGCGGGCTGGAAGGGGTTTGATGAACAATTAACAATCCTCTCGGCTCAGCTGCCGTTTCCCAAAATAGCTCCGGCAGGAGGGAGGAGGGAGGACGGAGGGGCTGGCAGACAAAGGTGGCCTCTCCGCCAGCACGCTGCAGGCGGCGGCACTGCTGGCAAGCCGGTGGAGGAGGCAGCCCCGGAGGCTGAGCAGCGGGGAGCCCGCGGCCCCACCTGGAAAAAAAGCAAACAATGAGAGATAAAAGCAGCTCGGGGCAGGAAGCAGCTTGTGGCACGCATAGTAATTGCAGAGGGCCACGCACACCACCGGGTTTGTCGGAGGCGTTCAAATCCGCCTCCGATGGTCGGCGCCGGGAAGCTCGTCGGGGATTCGCGCGGCCGCATCTTGGCCGAGAGCAGCGTGGGCTGGTGCGGCTGCGTGCCAGCTGCCTCCATCCGCACCAAAGCCCCTGCTGAGGTCTTCTTCATGTCTCCCCCCGAGCCGTGGCCCAGGCACTGGCGGTGGTGGCGGCAGCGTGGCGGGGGGCCGTACCGGCAGGGCCATCTGGTGTGCAGCACGGCCGCCCCGACCTGCGGCGGTGAGGCTGAGGATGTGGTTAGCAAGATCCCCTTTCGATAGTGGCGCCAGTCCCCGGGCCCGCTCCCCCCACCAGCCCCTCGCCGTCACCAAATGTGCAGCCCAGGCCCCAGGGGGAAGCCAGCTGCAGCGAGGAGACGGAAAATCCTCCAGGGTAGGACAGTGGTGACACGAAGGTCTCCTCAAAGCGCAAGCTGAAGACATCCATCCCTTCACTTGGCTGTCCCAGCATCGCTGCAGCGCATCATCCCCTTTCTGATTCAGACCAAGATTCATGAGTTAGACCCTTCCTGGGAAGAAGATGGGAACAAAACAAATAAAAAAACAAATAAACATTGGAGGCTGGACTAGATGGCCTTTAAAGGTGTCTTCCAAGCTTCCAACCCAAACCATTCTGAGTCTATGAAAACACCCACACCATCCCTCACCACCAGTGAGGTTGGGGCAAAGTCCTTCACACCAAAAGCTGCTTGCAGCAAAAGCAGGATAGCTAAAGCCCCGGGAAGATTCCGGTGTATCCCCAGGGATTGCTGACAGAAGCAAAATAAGACAGAGAGGGACATTTCTAAACATGGATTCATCCCCATTCAGAGTTCATTTCTAGATGGGAACAACAAAGATCCGAGTTGTGTGGGACCTTTGCAGGGCTCAGAAGGAGGATGAGGAGGTTTGTGTGAGGCTGTTTTGTGTTTTTCTTCAGAAAAATCAATGCTCACATGGATGCAGTCTGGACCTGGTGCAGTTGGTAGCCGAATCCCCAGTGTTCCCAACGGCTCTGTTTTATCTATGCTTGGAGATAAGGTCTGAAGAGCTTTGAAACATCCCAGAACGCAGGCAAGAGCGCTAACCACTAATCACTGCTGAATGCAAACCAAACACAAAGAGCAAGTGAAACAAATACAAACAAATCAATACAAACCTAAACCCAAAGGAGAGGAAGCAGCTCCCTCAGCTTCTGAGAGCACCCAGACACCCTCCCCTGAAACCACAAGCAGGGTGTGAGCCTGCAGTACAGCCACGTACTAGAAAGCAAAGGGGTTTTCCAGGGTTAAACCCCCCCTTCCTGTTGGCAGGGTTGATAATGTAGATACCCTAGGCAGGCAGACTTTCTCCTACACATCTTTTTTTCACCGGTGACCTGGGATTCCTCCCTTTCCCCCCTGCATGAATGAGTTAACTTTTCCTTTCCCTTACTTTAAGGCTCTGGCTTGGGATTTCCCTCCCCTGGAGAGCTGTGACCTGAGCCCCCTGCCCGTCAGAAATCCTGCTACTCTTCCAGCAACCTCCAAACACAAAGGGGGGGTGGGGCGGGGGTGTGAGAAATCCCACTCCCAGCTATCAGCTTCTTCAGGCAGTCATTTCCCTTGGAAAAAATGTGGTCCCACATCTTTCAGTGGTTTATGGAATTGGTTTGGGTTTCCCGGGGGAAAAAAATACATTTATTTGTCTGGGGTTTCCTATCAGACAACCCTTCTATTGTAGTCCACTTTCCTGTATATTTTTTTCCCTCTCCGATACGCCTGCATTGGCTCCTGTGTCATTTCCAAAGACGGAGGCTGCCTTGTGTCGGGAGGCAAAAAAAAAAAAGCAGGACAGCCTTGGGATGCAGCCCAGCTCGGGATGTGACCCTCCAGCAAAGCCTATGCTTTTCACTGGAGAGATCTGCTCCCCAGCTAACCTTTTGCTAAAGAAGGTGGCAGCCTGGGTGGCACTCACCTGCAGCCCAACAAGGGGTTAAACATCTTGAATTAATTGTGCACACTGAACTCCACATGAAGCCAGCTGAAGCCACAGTTCAGCAAACCGTGGGGCAGATTGCTGGCCCAAAGGAGTCCCAGCCTAATTATTTTTTTTCTTTCCCTGTATCTCAATGTCACCTTCCTTTTAGCCAGCAGGCGAATGACAACTGCAGCCCTCTGCACGTCCCAGAGAGCAGATGTGTCCTCTGTGAGACCACTTCCCGCTTAGGCGTGATGGGGAAGTTGTCTAATGATGCTCCGTAGCTATGGAGCTGTTATCCTAGGAGAGACTGCTAGCTTATGAAAGGGGATCTGGGGCTCCTTGGGACTTGCCAGCAAATCACACCACGCATAGTGCTTATTAAAAGTCCAAAGACATGCCAGGAGTCTTTGGCAAGTCTTGAGTCCTCAGAGTAGCAACCACCACCAAGAGCAGCAAGGGCAGAGCAGATCCTCTCTGTCCTGAATCCCTCCTCTTGACATAAGGGAAACTGCAAAATAAAACATCTGTGCCTGGCAGGATCTGTTGGCTCCCCTTGCTCCTTCTGATCTGTGCCACCTCCCTCTTGTAGGAATCTTCCTTTAGCCACCTCATCCTTCACCTGGTTTGTGGAGCTGCCTATGTGATGGAGCCCAGAACCCTGGTGAGGTCATCCATGAACACTGGGATAACAAGGAAGGCTATGGGAAAAGGCTGCCAGGGAAAAGTCCCTTCTAATTTCACCCACTTACAAAAAGTAACAAGGGCTCTGTCAGTATAGCACCTCACTACTCATGTAATTTAACCTCTTTTAGGATCAAGATAAGCAATCAGCACCCCTGGAATCCTGTGGCAGCAGTCCCAGTGGTTCGCCTTTCAGAAAGCAATGTCACCTTTGCTTAATTTCATTTCCCATTTTCATCTTCATTAGATGACCAATTGCTCATGCACTACAAAGAGGAAAGTTAATTTTCTCCAAACCAACCCTTATTCTGAACAGTCATCCTGCACCCTACCGTGAATTATCACCTCACAAGTATGGACTGGGGGAGTGAAGACCTGCCCACTGTAATTGAAGATCATGTTCGTGAGCACCTAAGGAACCTGAACATGCACAAGTCCATGGGGCCTGATGAGATCCACCCACGGGTCCTGAGGGAACTGGCAGATGAAGTTGCCAAACCAGGGTCCATTGTATTTGAAAGGTCATGGCAGACTGGTGAAGTTCCTGCTGACTGGAAAAGGGCAAATATAACACCCGTCTTCAAGAATGGAAAAAAGGACAACCCCGGGAACTACAGACCAGTCAGCCTCACCTCTGTGCCTCGCAAGATCATGGAGCAGATCCTCCTGAAGGCTCTGCTGCAACAGCTGGGAAACAAAGCAGAGGTGTCAGATGGCAACCAGCATGGCTTCACCAAGGGCAAATCATGCCTGACTAATTTGTTGGCTTTCTATGATGAAGTCACAGCAGTGCTGGACAAGGAAAGGGCAACTGATGTCATCTACCTGGATCTAAGAAAGGCCTTTGACTCTGTCCCACATGACGTTCTGGTCACCAAGCTGGACAAACACGGACTTGATGGGTAGAGCACTGCTGGATAAGGAATTGGCTGGATGGTCGCACACAGAGAGTGGTGATCAAGGGGACAATGTCCACCTGGAGACCAGTGACAAGTGGCATCCCTCAGGGGTCAGTGCTGGGACCAGTGCTGTTTAACATCTTTGTCAGTGACATGGACAGAGGAATCGAGTGCAGCCTCAGCAAGTTTGCAGATGACACCAAGCTGTGTGGCACAGTCGACTTGCTGGAGGGCAGGGATCCATCCAGAGGGACCTGGACAGGCTGCAGAGGTGTGCCCAGGCCAACCTCATGAAAATCAACATGGCCAAGTGCAAGGTCCTGCACCTGGGTTGGCACAATCTCAAGCACAAATCCAGGCTGGGTGGTGAGGGGCTGAAAGCAGCCCTGAGGAAAAGGACCTGGGGGTCTGGGTGGACGAGAAGCTCAACGTGAGCCGACAGTGTGCACATGTGGCTCAGACAGCAACTGTGTCCTGGGCTGCATTAAGAGCAGTGTGGCCAGCAGGGCAAAGGAGGGGATTCTCCCCCTTTACTCTGCTCTCGTCAGACCCCACCTGGAGTACTGTGTGCAGTTCTGGAGCCCCCAGCACA
>VWZI01023240.1:222303-292361 GCA_013396835.1 Psilopogon haemacephalus | reverse complement strand
GGTAAGGGGCGGCCGGGGGAGGTCTCCGGAGGTGAACGGGGAGGGGGAAAATGGCGGCTTTGTCCCCCTCTTTTATAAGGTTGAGGGGTTCTGCGGCGGCCCCGAGCCTTGCTGGGGTGATCGACGTCGAGGGCCGGGCACGGAAGGCCCCAGGATGAAGCGCTGTGCCGGGCAGGTGCTGAGCCGCTCTCGGGCCTCCCAGCACGAAGCGTCCCGCACTCTGCGGGCCTGGGAGAGCCCAGCTTGGAGGCTGCAGCCCCCAGCTGAGGGAAGCGGGAGGTGAAGCGGCTGCAGGTGCAGCTCCGGCACGGTGGGATAGCTGGGGGGAAGCCTGTCTAGTTGTCACCGCCGTCAGCGGTCGCCTTGTAGCAGGCTGAGCAGGGCATGGGTGGCATCTCCAAGAGGCTAGGATCATGGTGTCCTGGAGGAAGGATTGAGAGGATCAGGGACCAAGCTGATGGAGAAACTGCAACATGGACGGTTGCTACGAGAGGAAGCAAGAACAGCCTGTGAAAGGCAAATGCCTACCAAAGGTAGTCGAAGCAGAAGGAAAGGAAAATTGAAATTGACGTAGTGAAAGCACCTTGGTCTCTAAAAACATCCTGGGATCAGCCTCGGGTTCTCCTGTGGGCTGGTCACCTGCCCCACATCGCAGTGAAACAACACTCAGGAGCAGCAAAGGTGCTCCAAGGGGAGAGGCAGGGAGAGCTGTGTGAGCACAAGAGGCGTGGGAAGGGATGCTGGGGCAGGCAGGGAGAGTGAATTGCTCTGCCAAGCCGGACTGGTGCTAAGAGTTAAAAATCCGAGTGGCCATGGGTGGGGAGCAAACGTCCTGTCAAACTTTCCGGAGAGGTTCCCGCGCGGTGCAGGGAAGGTTTGGCAGGCCAGAGGGGATGTGCTGCCGCTCCCAGCGGTAATTATTACCCAGGAGGATGGGGTGAAATGGATTGGTGGAGGCCGTCTGCCCTGTTTGCTCCACTCGAGGTCATAACTCCTGCCATCAGAGGACCCCAGCACTGCTTTAACTATGCCTAGATGGGGGTGGAGGGCGGGGCGGGAAGCACACACACCAAAAAAAAAACTCGAACCAAAGTTTTGCTAGAACATAGTGAACAGAGCAAAGCTCCAGATCCTCAGTGCAAGCTGCTGCCTTTCAAGGCACTAGATGTGGCAGACTCAAGCCGTGGGCGTGCAAGAGGAGGGACACGCATGAGGGTGCCGAGAGACTGTAGGTTCAACAACAAAGCCGAATACTTCTATGTATAAACATAGAGAAAGCTGCAGTCCCAGCAGGGTGCAGGCTCAGTTCATCCCTCCTGGTCTTCCCCTGCTGACAATCTGCTTTCCTTCACTGGGGATAAATACCTGCATCTTATGTGGATGCTGTGTGTAAGCTCTTGGTCTCATTGTGGCCACCTTTCACACCAGCAAGGTCTGGTCTTGTCTATAACCTCCTGTCCTGGCTTTCCATGAACCTGAGGGAGTGCTTCAGGGTTCAGGACCACACAGTTTGTAATTCCAGATCCCCACATTGCTGGACCGTGACACAGATTTAGAGACCTGCTTGCCCCAAACCATCCAAGCAGTGCAGTGCTGTCAGCAAAGCCTGCCTTCCCCTGCTGTGAATGCATTCATCTCCAAAACGCTTAGAGCAGCAGAAAAGACTTTCTGTTCTCTAAGCTGGCCTACTAGAGCTGTGTGTTTTTGAAATGCTGAATTAAAGTAAACAGTGCTGCACTCAACAGTCTGCCTGGCTGCATTGTGGGGACAGTTCCTGTAATTCTGTGTGCCCTTAGGATATCTTACATAGGTAGTCAAGAGCCTTCAGAAGAAAGCTGTGGAGAGGAATGCAAAATGTTAATTGCCAAAGAGCTGCCTTGTCCAGACACTCTGCCCTGGACATTTGACAGAAACCTCCTCTAAAGAAATAAATCCCTTCATTAATAGGTGAACTGTAAGTTGTTGCTGCTCAGCACTTTGTGCTGCTTCAAGAGGTGGGACTGTCCAGCAGGTAGAGCAAATCCTTATTTAACGAACTAAACTGGAAGAAAGATGTTTGGGAGAAAGTTGTGCTTCCCTGCTCAGCTGGGCACAGGGCTGTCCTGGTGTGACTGCTACAGAGCACCTGGTGATACATAACCCCTTTGCTTCTCTTTAACCATCCTGGGTGCAGGGAGGTGCAGAAAGCTGTCAACACTGCTCAGGGGCTCTTCCAGAGGTGGACAGAGCTCTTGCAAGATCCCTCCATTGCCACAAGAGAAGAAATTGACTGGACCACCAATGAGCTCAGGAACAACCTGCGGAGCATTGAGTGGGACCTGGAAGACTTGGATGAAACAATTAATATCCTTTCTGTGGTCCTTTGGAGGCAGGGTTATGTGGATCTCTAAAGAGCTGAAGTACTAGATTCTTTTTGCAGAAATCAGGACAATTCGAGATTGAATTTTGCCTTTACTTCAGCTCTTCCCAAACTGCAAATGAGAAGTGAAGGCAAATACATTCAGTGGAAAGATTTTCCTTTTGCCTTTTTGTTTTCCTTTTGACAAGGTGCGTTCTAAGATGCTTTGCTCCAGAAAGCCTATTGTGTTGTATGAATTTGGGTTTCTGTGTGGGCAGTCAGACTCTAGGCTGGCTTCCAGAAATACTTCTTTTCCCTTGTGTTCATCTGAACACTCCTGAAAGTGCTGCACAACATCAAAGAACCAAAAAAAATCTCAGGAGAGGAACCTCATACTGGTGCATGTGCTGCACAGTATGTCTCTGCCATGGCTGGATTTTTCATTCTGTATCCCCCATATCAGATTTTGGGAAAGGGCAGAGTGCAGTGGCCATATGGTAGTCCCTTTTGGAGGCAGTCCTGGGGTTTGTGTGTTCTGTGTGGCTATATCCACTACCACTCACGGTGACTCCTTGACTCGCTGCTTACGCATTGTGGAGGCAAACCCGCGGAAGTTCAACCTCGATGCGACAGAGCTGGGCATCAGGAAAGCCTTCATCACAAGCACGCGGCAGGTGGTCAGGGTAAGGAACAAGAGTTTGGGGAAGGCAGTGGGAATGGTGAGGTGGGCAGAACCAGGAAAGCTTGTGGCCATTTTCATGCTGAAGTGGAGGGCAGAGGGTAAACCTGCTACTTGTTCTCTCAGGCTTCTTTCTCTTCCCGTGGTGTTTCGTCTTGGTGCTGCCCAGATGGGTTTGGGGCTGCAAGGGGGCAGGTAGCCCATGGCACACCCTTCTTTGCTATTGCTGTCCCTTGAACTCTTCATACCTCTCTTGCAACAGCCTGTCTGGAAATCTATAGACACTGGGAAGGAAGAGAAAGGACTCTGCTGTGATGCAGAAGTGAAGGAAATTGCAGCTGTCCTGGGCTTTTTAGCACCAGCTCTCAAAAACAAGGAGTCCACTTTGAACACTGGCAGATGGTTAAAGCCTAACATTATTGATGTGGTGACTTCAACTTCCTACTGCTACAAAACAGTCCAAACAACCACTAGATTTATTTTTAACAGGGGGAAGATTTTTTTTGTTTGTTTGGTTGGTTGGTTTGGTGTTTTTTTTAGTTTAAGCTCACATTTCAGAAGCAAAAGGATTTCAGCAACTCAGTGGTAATAAATAGAGAAGCGTCATCTTCCTGAAATCTTCACTGCCTGGTAACATGCTGCTAGTTAAGAAGTTTTCTTCCTATTAATAGCTAGACTGAGGGTAGCTTAGTTTCTGCTGCCCCTCATGACTCTGATATTCCTACTTCACAAAATGTGTTGCTGTGGTTAACAGCAAGCTTGATCCCTACCCCCAGTCCTGTGGTCTGGATGCCATTCCTAAGGGTCGCTGCTTAGGAACTGAGCCCCAGACTATGCTGGCCTTGGGTAGTAGGCATCAGTACAAAGGCAGCAGCCTTGCCCTTAGTGTAGTCCACTCCCAAAAAGGCAGGATCAGGCAAGCCTGCTCCACGGTCCTCTTTTCCTGGACGAAAACTGCTGGCTAATGGGTTTTGGAGCAGCATCACCTACTGCTAAGTGAAATTTCTTAGTGGCCTTATGGAACTGATCTCCAGTTCCCAGGTGGGTGGACTCCTGATGCACAGCAGCATGATTGTTAGCCAGTAAGAAGTAATGGAGTGGGATTTGATGCTCTTAATTGATACCTTTTCTACTGAAAAAGATACCTAAATGTTTTGGTGATATCAGAACTGTGCTGGAGGACCCACCTCTGTTACATCCACTGACTACTTACTAATCTATCCTATTAAAACTAGACTGCTTTACATTGTGATGGGGACTTTCAATTGCTAGTGACCATCTGAGACGACTCAGCAGCAAAACTTCATTGATAAAAGAGAAAATGTAGATACACGCTGAGAGGGTGGCCAGGAAATCAGTCTCATCCTGAGCAGATGCAGCTGGGAATAAAGTGCAGGGGCTTACAGGCTTCCTAAACCTTGAAGAACATGGCTCTACCTTACCAATGGGAATACTAATGTTACAGTAATCAAAGTGTTTCTGGCTGTAGTGGAGCAAAACCAGTAGCAAAGGAATGTTTTCTAAATATCTCCTTGCCATTGATTCTGGTCTCAGTAAAACAGTCAACTGTGATGAAGCTTTCTACATTATCCTTCCAGACTCTTCAAAACCATGCATTTTCAAAGCAAATCTCCCTTCCCTTACTCCCCCTAAAGAGGCCTTGTTTGAGTATAGACAGCCCTGTAGCACCCTGAAGCTGCATGTCACTTCAGAGCCACTGCTGACATACTTCTTCTTTCTTTGAACAAACAGGAAATGAAGGATCAGATGTCAAACTCCTCCATGCAAGCACTGGCTGAAAGGAAAAACAGGCAGGTGAGCACCAGAAACGGGAAACTTAAGTGAATGTAGTGGCTCCTTGGTACTTTAAGGAGGATTTATTAGCTCTAGCAGCTGGTGTCTTAAGGTGAAGCTTCTATTTTTGCTTGTTTCAAGGCCCCACATTGTTAGATAGAGTGTGTAGCACTGATAAAAGCTGTGCAAAAGCAGCTGTTAAAAATATGTATCCTGTCTGTAGTTCACCCCCTTCAAAAGCTTGGTTTTGGGAAGGGGTTTGTGTGCTGCAGTAAAGCTGTGTCTGTTGTGCTGACCTGAGCGAGCTGGTTCTCAGAGGCATGTTGCTGCCACTCTCATCCCAGCCTGTCTCTCAAAAGCAGTAAGTCAGCACTTGCCATCTGTCTCTGTCTTCAGATCTGGTTGTGTACAACTGTCAGTGTTGCATCATCCTGCAGGAAGGGGAATCTCCCTCCTCCTCCTCCTCCTCAGAATCCATGTCAGTGAAGGTAATCCTGCTCTCTGCTCTATTTAGGAGCTGAGATGCTGCAATATCCTTTCACACAGCTGCCTCTCGTAATAGTTAGCCATGTAAGAAGATGAAAGAAGCTCAAGGAGTCTCAGGTTGTCTGCACTTGTAATCTAAGGAGTAGAAATAGATGTGGCTGACAGGGAGGCTGTAAGGAGATCTCAACTGCCTCAGTAAAAGTTGGTGTGCACTCCAAACAATTAACTTGCTTGGATACATCAGTCTTACCACTTGTGGCAAAAATGACAAACTGGCCAAGCTCCTGAGAAGGACAGAACCACTTTCTGAGCTTTTTATGAAGTTAATTGATGTGCTTGGCAAACGCTTGAAGAAGCAAAGTTCCTTACACCCATGGTCAAACAGGTCTGTAGCTGTCCCTGCTACTTTTCTTTGTGTGAAATTCCTGCTCACTGAAGGAGACCATATGGCCCAGCTTGTGCAGCGACAGCTGGTCAGGAAAACTGACTTCCCCTTGCCGTCTTCCTCCCCCTTCCCCAGCCCCTCGTCTTCCCTCCAGACCACAAAGCTTGTGCTGGGCTGCAGTGGCTTTTACAGCCTGTCTCTGTCCGAGGGGCTGGCTGGTGGTGGCCTGGCCCTTGCAGGCTGAAGCTGTCAGACAGAGGCCTTTCTGTTGAAGCTGCAGCAAAACTATTGCAGCACGTTAAATGAGTGGGAGCTGCACTTGCCACAAGCTGGAGACAACCAGGAGCTTGCTCAGTGTCTTGGGGGCGGACAAAGCCAGATGTCCTGCTGGCTTCCTGCACGGTCAGTCTGCCAGCTTTCCTCACCCCTCCTTGAACTTTGTAAAGCAGATGAACCATAAAGACCATCTTGTTTTCAGCCTGCCTGAGCAGCCTTATCATTGTCTTGCTGGTTTTCACACTTGGTTGTCCCCTCCTGCCCACAACCAGAAGCTGTGAGATAGTCTTGTCATGAGTTGGCTTTGCCTCCATGCTGCTGGGCAGAGCTCCCTAAACTGCTGGTAGTGCCACAGGGTGCAGCTCGTCACCTGCAGGCCATGTTCCTTCCAGCATCTATCACTCATGCCGTACCCCTTCCAGGAAGCAGACTTGCTCAGCTGGAAAGCCACATCTCTGCTCAAACTTCTCTCTTTGGGTTGTAGAGCAGGTGGCAAGTGCGGTCTTGTATGCTGGTAGCTGAAAGGTCTAATGGAGGAACAGGTAGCCTGAGTCAAAGAACAGAGTGTGCAGCACTGCTGTGGTTATGCACTTCTGTGATTTACTGTCAGCTCAACAGGTTAAGTACTTGATCCAGACCCACCTAAGTCCCTCCTGAGCAGCAGAGCATTCGGTTTAAGCTGTGCATCTGTTGACACAATGCATCCTGGTACTTCCCAGCTTACATGTCCACAGTGCTGTCTCTTAAACAGA
Source organism: Psilopogon haemacephalus (assembly GCA_013396835.1). Classification (NCBI taxonomy): domain Eukaryota; kingdom Metazoa; phylum Chordata; class Aves; order Piciformes; family Megalaimidae; genus Psilopogon; species Psilopogon haemacephalus. Next base: position 285,651 of record VWZI01023240.1, on the reverse strand, counting down.
CCTTTGCTAGTCCATGTTGTGCAGAGCTCCTGCCCACACTGTCTGCTGGTTGTACTCCAGCTCTCCTGCTGCTGGAGAGGCAAAGCTGCAGTGTCAGGCTGCAGAGACTTCCCAGGCTGGTGTTTTGGCTTTGTGGTGTTTAATTTGTGACAGCACTTTGGCAGAGTAGCAACAGAACAGGAGAAAAAGTATGCTGTTCATGTTTGTGCAGGTGTATTGCCGTGTCTGCCTTCCCACTACACCATCTAGATGGGCTCTGAGCAGACACAAAGGTGTTCCTAAGGGCTCTCTGCATCTGTTTAGGTGCTGCTGGGAGAAAGCGGGAGTCAGAGTTGGAGCTCTGGACCTGACAAGTACAGCCGCCTGGACCGGGAGCTGCAATTAGCAAATTCACACTTCATCGAGGAGCAGCAAGCTCAGCAACAGGTAAGGCAGCTGGCACCACGCAGGCTGGACAGCTTTGGTTGCCAAATGGGCACTGAGGGCACGAGGTACGGGCTGCAAGAGCCAAAGAAATTACAGTCCATGGCTGGTCTGGATCCAGGAGCCTGAGAGCACTCCTCTTTGCTTGCAGTATCTACCTGTGCATGCGCAACTTTGGATGCATCTTAGTGCAGAGTTTTTAACCCTTGAGGCTTGGGTCCTCTGCTCTGCACAGCAAGCAGAGGTAGTGGAATCTGTAGTGCACCGAGCTTTGATACAATGACCACTGAAATGCTTGGAAGAGTAGAAGTGTTGCAACCAGAGGAAAGGCCGTTTCTCTTGTGTAACATCCTCTGGTTAAAAAACGAGGTGCTGTGTGCATCTTCATCAGAGCAGGCTAGCCTGGGAGCAGGAGCCACGTGCTTGCTTCCTTTTCCTGCCTTTGTCAACACGGAGTTCATGAGAAAGGCAGCACAAAGGCTTTGTGAGAACCTCTGGTGAGGTACTTCTCTGCTTCTGGGGTAGTTTGCCTGGAGAAGCACCCAGGCAGTGTGCAGGCTCACCTACAGCAGCCCACACAAATACAGGCCTTTAACCAGGCAGCTTCTCAGAGGTGGCAAACTCCTCTAAAGCTGCTGAACTGCGATGCTGCCCAGCTTTCAGACAAGTTTTACCTAGTGACTCTAGGGGGATAAGTAGATTCAGAAATAGGTAACTAGGGTAAACCTAATCCTTAGCGTGACTGTGCCCTGAAAATGACTTAAAACATCAGCAGTCTTATTCTTTGGCACATTGGGAGCCAAGCTCGCTATTTTTAGCTGTAGAAGCTGCAAAAGCTTTTTACTCACATTAACTCCTTGTTAGCTGCAGCATGTTTCTGGTTGCATTTCTCAGGCACAGCTTCATCGTGTTTCCCTGGTGCCTGCTGCAGGCAGGGGGCTTGCAGAGGTTTGGATGACCAGCCCCTGTGGCTTTCAAGAGTTGCTTTAGCAGGGAAGGGAGGAGGCATGGCTGTGCTGAAGCTGGAGGGATGTCAGGAGCCTGCAGCCTGCTGTGCTGCAGGAGTGTCATGCCAGGGAGGCTTTCCTATGGTTGTCACTTCTCCAGCATTTCTTAGGAATGTGGTCCTCATTCCTGGTGGCTTAGGTCTGTGTCCAGGTCCCACAGCTGATGTTGGCTGAACAGCAAGTGCCTGTCTGCTGGATTGTCTGGCTCTGACCCAGCTGCAGGAGGCAGACCTGTAATGGCCTGTTTCCCTTCTCTTTGGCTCCAGCTGATTGTGGAGCAGCAAGATGAGCAGTTGGAGCTGGTCTCTGGCAGCATCGGGGTGCTGAAGAACATGTCCCAGCGCATCGGGGGGGAGCTGGAGGAGCAAGCAGTGTAAGTGCGAGACATGGTGCTGAAAACCCAGCATGGGGCTGGCTGCAGCACAGCTGGAGGTCCTCACATACACTCACACGTCTCTGCCTCCGTTAGGGCCTTGAATTTACTGGTTACTCGGGCAGCCTCTCCTAGCCTGCCTTTGATTTGGGACAGTGAAAATAATTTCTTACTGCAGCCTGCAAGGAGCCAGCCACAGTACTGTTGGTTTGAAAGCCTGTGTCTAGGGCAGGCTTAGCTGCCAGTTCCTCTTCTCTCCTTTTCACACACTAGGGCACACAGTTAGGTCCTTCACTTCAGGCAGCCAGCAGTGTCTAGCAGATGATGGAGAGAGGTGCCATGTAATGGGATACTGAGTGCTTTCCCCCTCCACAGGGTTCTGTGCTGCCCCTGGATTAACTGTTTGACCCAGCAGTGTTCAGCTCTGCCTCGCTGCTCCGAGACAGGCAGCACAGAGCTGCCATTCATAGTTAAAGCTAAAAATAACCCTCGCCCACGCAAGGGGTTAAAGGGTAGCTCACAAGGTAATCTGCATCCACTATTTACATATAAATTAGATTTCTTTCCCTCTTCTTGTCCTTTGCAAACAAATGCATAAAGTTTTCCAGTTTTGCAGGCTAACAGAAGCTGGAAGGGTTCCTGCCCATAAACCCTCCTTGTTTGTTTGGCTGGTGAGTGTCTGGAGGGCTGTATCCCTGGTGAAGTGATGTCATCTGTGGTGGGAGGAGGGGCTTTAAACCCACCTCCTGTATGAAGTCTTGCAGCATTGAGAGTCTTCCGCTCTCACGGAAGCAGATCAGTGTGGTGTGACCGTTTCCAGATCATGTGCCATCTGTGCTTGCTAGGCAGTAGCAGATAACTACTGCAATAAGGATTTTATTACAGCTCTCCTTTCCCCCACTGGATAAGGTGTAACAAGCACCCTAGAACTCCAAATAAAGGAAGCTGTCCTTTTAAACATACTAAGCTTTAAAGTCCCACTGGCTGGGGACAAATTGGACTGCTGCTTTGCTTCTGGATGTGCTCATTTCTCTTCAGATGGGGTCTTGACAGTTGCAAAACACAGATTCAGGAAGCCTTACAGATCCTTTCCAATTTATATGCGGAGGAAGTGGAAGAGTAACTTCTTTGCAGAGCTTAAAGAGCACCTTGAAAGCAATTGCAAATCTCATTCCTGCTTGATGTATGAGTGCAACAAGATTTTAGTTTCAACTGCAAGCCTTGAACAAGAAGAGAGGTTTAAAATCCAAGCTGGCACCTGGACCTCTCTAACCAGTCTCTACTAATCACAAGTTACAGATGATGCTTCCCTCCTAAAAGGGGGATAATTCCTGCTGCCCACCATGCAGGGGTGCCATGAAACTCAGCCACAAACACACAACGGGGATGAGTCTGACAGGAGTTCTGAATGACTTCCCACTTCTCAATAAAGCCAAAGTCCTACTTCAGAAGGTTTTCCCCTCCTTGGATGCTTTCAGGAGACCAGGCTGTGTTCATTGCTTCTGCCAGGGTGTGATACACTGATCCCGTCAGTGTTTTGACCACTGTGTGTGAGAGCTGAGAAAACCTGAAGGGATATGCCAGTTGCTAATGATCACTTGTGTGTCCCCAGGATGCTGGATGACTTCTCCCACGAGTTGGACAGCACTCAGTCGCGGCTTGACAACGTCATGAAGAAGCTCGCCAAAGTGTCTCACATGACGAGTGGTAGGTCCTGGGAAACAGGATCCAGATCCAGCCCTGGAAAGGGAGAGACAAGACCTCAGGTCTTTGGGCTGGGACACTACATGCTCCCACCCACTGACAGCCAGCCCAGACCCAAGCAAAGGGAAGGGAGCAGCTCTTGGGGCTTGAAAGAGGGGGGGTAAAACTTAGAAGCCCTGCAGCTGCTCCTGCCCAGGCACTACTCTGTAGCCTGTCCTTTGCCTTTGTTTTATTTACAGATGCCTTTCTATTTATGCTGCTGCTGCTACGGTGGGAAAATCCCCCTCTGGGTGGTAGGAGGAGAAACTCTGCAGCCTCCTCCTCTACTGCAGTTCCCTGGGCTGTTTGCAGAACAAAGTGTGCACCTTCTACACCAAACAGTTGCCTCTAGCAAGCGCCTTCTCAAATCCCTTTTGCCCTTGGGCTGCTGGTGCCTGCTATCCCACAGGCCTGTTGTCAGTTAGATCTATCTCAGCTGGCAGAGGAAAGAGCTGATTTCTGTGCTGAACCCAGGAGAAAAGTCCTTATAAGGCTGTGCCTGCAGCGGGTGGGCTGGCAAGGCGCCGTGGGCAGAGCAAACAGGAAGCCCGGCGTGCCTGCCGGGAAGTCCCCCGCCGCCAGCTTGCCTCTGAGAGCGCTGGCACTGTGCCTGGCGGTCACCTCCTCCAGTGCCCCTCTCCCCTGGGTGCTTGGGTAGTTGCAAAGGCAGCAGCAGGGTGGGAGGAGAAGTGTTCCTGCTCCACGAGATTAAGCTGGCTGGGGTATATATGAACTTGTGGAAGTTGGAGTGCATGGAGCAGTAGTGCTGTACTCCAGGTCATGCAAACTTTATCTCCCTTTCCCTCTGGGAAGAAGGCTCCACTTGTTGCAGAGTGCTTCTGGGAGTTGTTAAAGAGCGTTTCTGCTGTCCCTGGCAACATGTGTAACTGACCAAGAGGGCTCTTCCTGGGGTAGCTGCTGTGCCCTGGAGTTGGGTACCACTAGCACTGTTCCCCACTGCTGCACCATTGTGTCTCTGCCACCACAGACGTGGTCATGGATAGATAGCAGCTTTCAGAGGTGATGCAACATCAAGCTTCTGCAGCCCTTGCATGGGGCTGCAAGCTGGAAGGATATCCAAGGGAAACGTCACTCCTAGCACTTTCCTAAGGGGAGCTGCCACAAGCCCTTCCTGGCAGAGCTCTTCTGGGCAGCTTTTATCAGACCCCCTTCTTGTTCTTCTAGCAAACAAGGAGCGACATACAGCAGATCTCTGCTTGTTCCTCCTGATTGCTTTTGAAGTGGCTTATCACATCTGTTTGAACTTGATGGAGGAGAAGCCTCAAAATTCCCACATCTGTCCGCAAAACCAGATAAGTCCTGGAGGACAAACACTGTCACCCTGTGGGTTGCAGTGGGGCATGATGCCAAAGGAGCTGCCGCTTTGCCTTTTTATGGCTTCTTTAGGCTGACACTGGGCTTCTAGCAGTACAGCAAAGAGAAGCTCTCCTACTTTTCATTCCCTGTTAAAGCATGACGACTGACCCTTCCTTTTCCTTCTAGATCGAAGGCAGTGGTGTGCAATTATCATCCTCTTTGTCATCTTGCTGGTGGTGCTCATCCTGTTTTTCATCCTGTGATGGCCTGAACCTCCTCAGACGCCCCCTCTCCGTCCCCTCGCCCCTGCAGCGCGGGGAACTGAAACTCTCACCGTTTCCGTCCGCCCACAGAGATCCCCAGCAAGAAAACCCGCAGCCAGCTCTCACCGTTCTCCTCAGGACCACAGCACGCCTCTGCTGCTGTCCCACCCGGCCCCATGGAGAGGGGGTGGAGGACTGGAGCTGCCTCCTCCCCTGCCGTGGTGGGAGCTGGACCTGGGCTCCAGGTCTGGACTTGGGCAGCTGTAGGGGGACTTGACCCTCCATGTTTCCACCCCTTGCAGGTAGGAGCCGGTTGCAGCAGTCCCGAGCTGCCTGCAGTTGGATGCGGACCCAGAGCAGCGAGCCCTGGGGAGGAATTAATGAATTCTCTGAGCATTACAAACCACATTGCCAGCCAAAAGCATTACCAGGGGAGTGGGGGAAGAGTGGTGGCCTGAGACCCCACGCAGCCAGGGCAGGGAGGAGAGCCTTGGCCAAACCGCCCCTACCCCAAGCTGCCTTCCTCCCACAACTTGCTGCAGCATTGGCAGTCACATCCAGCACCCCTTGGCAGGAGCTGACACATAGGGCTTAGTGTCCTGCCAGCAGTGGGCACAGTTAGAAACCCCAGAGCTTGAAAGTCGGGTGGGTGTCTGATGAAAGCTGGCAAACAACTGCTAGCCAGAGAGGGAGTTTCTTAAAAAGCTTTTCAGATTGCCTCCTTCGTTATACAAGCCTCTAAAGCTCATGGACTGATGCTTTCTTTGTCCTTGTATAACTGAGCAACTGCTTCTGTTTAACAGCTGCTGCTTCCCTTTGGCAAGTGATTTGTCAGGTCTAAAATAACTTATTTTTTTTTAAGGAAAAAAAAAAAAAAAGGAACTCCAAAAACTTTAAAGATTCTTTTTGCTGACCATTGAAGCCATGTTCTCTCTGTGCAGTGTCAGAGGAACGGGGCTCAGTGCTGTATTTTAAGTGCATATGAACTTGTAAATAGGGTGTCTTCATCTTTCCCAGCCACTATTTTTTTGACGCCTCCCTTGTGTGCAACTAAAAGGCAGGAGAATGAAAAGCTAGGTCATGTTTTCCATGTTACTCCTCAGTCTTTTTGTTACCTTAGAGCTGTTTGTCACTAGAGTTGTCTTGGCAGTGTTGGGTGGCCTGGCTGTCTCACTCAGACTGTGAATTAGGAGTTAGCTGGGGTGGTTCATACCAAAAGGTAGTGAATTAAGAAAGCCCACCCAGGCCATGCCCCTAGCTGGGGAAATGCAGAGGGAGGGTTTTGTGCTACAAACAGATTGCAGGGTTTGGGATGACTCTTCAGGAAAGCAGAGACAATTTCTTACTCAAGCTTGCTCCATATTGAAGTTGCAGACACCAAAAGATACAGGACAGGCTGGCTCACGCCTCCCATCTGGGTGTCACATGGGGCCGGAGAGGAAGTTAATTGGTGCTGACTCTGAAACTTCTGCTGAAATCACAAATCACCCCCAAAAATCCCATCCTCCCTGAGCAGAAAGCTCACCACCAGCCAGCTTTACAGAATCACAGAATCAATCAGGTTGGGAAAGATCTTCAAAATCACCAGGTCCAATCTATCAACGAACATTATCTAATCAACTAAACCATGGCACCAAGTGCCACATCCAGTCTCTTTTTAAACACTTCCTTGGATGGGAAGTGCCATGGGGTCCCTTGGCAGCCCATTCCAATGCCAATCACTCTTTCCACAAATAACAACTTCCTAACATCCAACCTAAACCTCCCCTATTGCAACTTGAGACTCTGTCCCCTCATTCTGTCACTTCCAGGCTGCTTTGCCTACACTGAACACTGCTCCCCTTTGAGTTTGTGGCTTCCTTCAAGCAGTGTGATTCCCCTGTCCTCCATACAGGCACTGTGCCTTCTACAGCTGGGCAGGGCACCAGGCTGCCCTGCCAGGCTGCTCTCTTAGCACACACCTTAGTGCCCATTCACACTAATGACATCAGCAGTTGCTCCTCAGCTGTGTAGAGCACCTCATACCTGTTGGTTGTGCTGCAGGAAATGATGCAGTGTCTGCTTTTCAAGGCTGGCTGTGTCTGTGTCCGTGCAGCTCCTTGCGCTCAGTAGCCCTGCAGGAGCAGGTTCCTGGAGCAAGGGTCGTCGGCTGGTGCTTGCACACCTCCCAGCGGGGTTGTGCATCCTCGACTCCCAGTGCTCTGTGTGGGATCACTCTGATGGATAGTGGCCCAGCTGCTGGGATCACCGCAGGCCACCAAACTGTCTCTCCTCCCTTCTCTTGTGTACATTTGCTTTTTCTGTTGTTGGTGGTGCCCCTAACACTAAATAAATGCCTTGCTGCTGCCTGGCGCGGCATAGATTGCTGCTCGTTCTTGCAGTCACTTAGGGACAAGCACCTCTCCTGGCACCAGACAGCAGGAAGAACTCCTACCAGCCCACTTGGCTTTTGAGGCTGCTGTGCTGTGGGCAGCTGCTGCCCAGATGTGGAGCATCACTGTGCCGAGGGCAGCCATTGCTGCTGTGCTTCCTCTGCTCGCCAGCCTCCTCAGCGCCTGCCAGCAATGTTGTCCATGTGCAGCCTTCCCGGCGCCAGTTTCTCCTCCTGTGGCTGGAAAAACGAAGTCCCCCAAAGCAGCAGGAGCACAGCCCCCTCTAATCAGTGGTGGGCACCCTGCTGCAGTCCCAGCAGTGCTCACAAGGAAAGCAGAGCAGCTGTTGTCACCCTGTGCCCCCCCCTCACCATGCTGCTCACCAGAGCAGGGGAGTGGGAGTCATTCTGCCTTCTGAGGAGTGCTGAGCTTCCCCCACCAGCTGCCTGCCCAGTGTCCCCCAGCACCACACCAGTCTGGAGGCAGCTGTTAGAGCAGCTGAGGCATGGGAAACCAGGCAGCAAAGATGAACCCATCCAGAGATCTCCCACCAAAATGCAGGTTGCCCAGGGCTGGCAGCAGGGAGCACCCCTAAGCACAGACTTCTAGGGGAGCATTGACCTCAGGAGACCCCCCCATGGCTTGTCCCCATTTCTTCACCCCCACAGACCAAGCAAATCCTTGGGTCTCAACTGCTGCCTTGAACCAACAGCATCCCAGCTCTGCCTGTCCCCAGGCCATGTGCCATGCCACCCTGCTACCAAGACATGCACCCTTGACAAGCCACCCACTGTGGTTACACCAACCCAACAGCAAGGCCTCCCCAGCACTCTGACCCACCAGCACCCCCACGACATGGGCTAGGACAGGTTCCATCTCCCTGACCNTATATTTATTTTTATGCTGTTTGAAATAACTTAGAAGGAACCCACCAGCCCACAGGCACAGGTTGCCAGCACTGGCAGTGAACTTCTTATTTCCTGGGAGTTATGGAAGCAGGGCACCCCAGTGCCCTGCAGGACAGACCTACCCTAACTCAATAGCAGGGCTGAGCTGTCCTCTGTCCCCACACCTGGGAGAGGTCCTGGAGAGGCTTGACAGTGTGAGAGGGGGGTCCTTGGTCCTGTTCTGTCTCCCAGGGGCTGGGAGGCCCTCTCAGGAAAACCCAGGTCGGTCCACACCACCATAGTGCGGGATGCTGGCACAACGTCCTCCTCGGGGCAGGCTACCGGGGCGCGGGACGGTGCTTGAGGACGCGGAGGGACAGGGTGTCCGCCCGCAGCAGCAGCTGCTGGATGCGAGGCAGCCCCAGCGCCGAGACGGCCTCGCCGTTCACTTGCAGGATCTCGTCCCCCACGCCCAGGAGCCCTGCGTACAGCTTGGCCGTGCCGGCGTCTGCCATCTCCTGCACGTAGACACCTGTGGAGAGAGACAGGGTGAGCTTCGCATCCCACGCACCACGGCTGGGACCACCTTAGGGGCCCGTGCACAGCAACGAACTCACTATAGATGGCCTTGGAGACAGGCTTTGTGTCACTGGGCAAGGGCCGAGGGACAAGTGGGACCGTGCGCAGCGTGCGCCTGTCCACCATCACCCTCTGGGGCCCGGCGGGGATGGAGCAGCCTGCTTCACCCATCCCCACGCTCGCTGCTGGGGAGGGATGGGAGCTACCACAGAGGGGCTGTGCAATCCCTCCCGCGGGGTTCAGGTGGTCTTTTGGGCCACCTCCATTGTACCTGTGTCGGGCCGGCCGTTCCCAGAGCTGACGCAGAACCCAAAGGCGCCGCTGGGCGGTCGCTGCAGCTCCAGCTGGCTGGTGCCGTCGGGGAAGACCTCCACCACACGTCCCACTGCGCGCAGCCGGCCGGGCGCCCCGATGTCCTCCACACTCAGCGAGCGCCGCGGCCCCGAGCCCCCCTTCCTGCGGGTGGGGGTCAGACAGTAAGTGAGGCCCCCAGGAAGCTGCTGGGGCTCCAGCTACACTGAACCACCACATAGAATCATAGAATCAGTCAGGGTTGAAAGGGACCACAAGGATCATCTAGTTCCAAGCCCTCTGCCATCGGCAAGGACACCCAACCCTAGATCAGGCTGGCCAGAGTCCCATCCAGCCTGGCCTTAAACACCTCCAGAGATGGGGCCTCAACTACCTCCCTGGGCAACCCATTCCAGGGTCTCACCAGGCTCTCACCACTCTCATGCTGAAGAACTTCCTCCTCACATCCAGTCTGAATCTCTCCACCTGCAGCTTTGCTCCATTCCCCCTAGCCCTGTCACTACCTGATAGCCTAAAAAGTCTCTCCCCAGCTTTTCTGTAGGCCCCCTACAGATACTGGAAGGCCACAATAAGGTCACCTCAGAGCCTCCTCTTCTCCAGACTGAACAGCCCCAACTCTTTCAGTCTGTCCTCATAGCAGAGGTGCTCCAGCCCTCTGATCATCCTCATGGCCCTTCTCTGGACATGTTCCAGCATGTCCACACTGCTCTTGTAATAGGGGCTCCAAAACTGGATGTAGTACTCCAGGTGGGGTCTCACCAGAGTGGAGTAGAGGGGGAGAATCACCTCCCTCGACCTGCTGGCCACACTTCTCCTGATGCAGCCCAGGATCTGGCTGGATTTCTGGGCTGCAAGTGCACACCACTGGCTCATGTTGAGCTTCTCGTCCATCAGCACCCCCAAGTCATTCTCCTCCATGTAGCAGGGCACCTTAAAGCAGCCTGCTTAGGGGTGTGCTGGACGGCATCCTACCTGTCACCTGTGGTCTGTGGCAGGAGGTAGGCACTGGCACGAGATCCCTTGCCCAGGAGGGGGTGCAGGCTCTGGACAGAGGTGGCCTTTTGGGGCTGGCAGAAGGGTGACACCTGGGAAAAAACAACACCCTATCTCAATAGGGGACAACCACGAACACTGTGTAGCACCACAGCCCTTCACCCACTGGCATGCTAAGGGAGCATGGGGCATCCCAACCTACTTTGTCTCCTGTTGTAACCCTCCCCAAACTACCACTAAGGAGGAGTAAGCCTGTGTCCCTCCTTCTGGGCCAGGATGCCCACCCAGGCAGTGGGGTTTCTCAGGGAGTCATCTGACTGCTCAGTTGACTAGGACATAAAAACCATGATCTCAAAACCAATTACTCCATCTCCCTTTCCCAGATGTATTCTTCCACATGTATTCTTCCACTTCCCACCACCTCCTCACTTCTCCTTCCACTCTATTTTATAGAATGGTTTGGTTTGGAAGGGACCTTAAAGACCATTTAGTTCCAGTCCCCCCTGCCATAGGCCGGGACACCTTTCATCAGACCAGGTTGCTCAAAGCCCCATCCTACTTGGCCTTGAGCACTTCCAGGGTTTGGGCATGCACAGCTTCTCTGGGCAACCTGTTCCAATATCTCACTGCCCTCACAGTAAACTTATTCCCTACACCTCATCTAAATGTACCCTCTTTCAGCTGAAAGCTACTGCTCCTTGTCCTGTCACTACATGCCCTTGGAAACAGTCCCTCTTCATCTTTCTCCCTTTAAGTACTGAAAGCTCACCAGAAGGTCTCCCTGGAGCCTTCTCTTCTCCAGGCTGAACAACCCCAGCTCTCTCACCCTGTCCTCACAGCAGAGAGGTTCCAGTTCTCAAATAATTTATGTGGCCTCTGGCCCTGCTCCATGCCTCTCCTGTGCTGAGGAGTCCAGAGCTGGACCCAGCACTGCAGGTGGGATCTCAGCAGAATGGAACAGGGGGACAGAATATCCTCCCTCCACCTGCTGCCCACACTGCTGGTGGACATCAGCCCAGGACATGGTTGGCTTCTGAGCTGTGCACCCACCAGCACCCCCAAGTTCCTCTCCATAGGTCTGTTCTCAGTTTGGCTTTGGGCTTTCACACTCAGCAGATTTGGGTTGGCACATTCCCATGCCCAACCTTGGGACCACTGGAGCCGTAACACCATGTTCAGGAACACTTCCCCCCAGCCCAGCATGACCCCCTGGCTCCCAGCAGACATCCCCTGCACGGGCTCACCAGTCGCAGGGACTGCAGGGAGGGTGACTTCTTCATGCTGGGGCCATCTGGAGGGGTGCCATCGGGCGCCGGGAGCTGCTCCATGCTGTAGCAGCGGAAGCGGCCCAAGCGCTGCTTGGTGCTCTGGCTCAGGCTGCACAGCAGCTTCTTCAGCCCCGAGGCCGAAGCGCTGCTGCTCTTGCGGCTGGGCGGCCGCCCCGGCTCCCTGGATGGAGGGGGACGATGCTCATCTCTTGTGTGCCTGTGGAAGAACAGAACCGGCAGCTGCCTCAGTGCTGCGGTACATTCTGCACCCACCTTTGCAGCCTGGAGAGCTGCAGTGTGGTGAAACCAGGGTGCATGGTGAGGAGGGGGTGCGGCCACCTCCCAGCATGCTCAAGGGATGGTTTCTCAAGCCAGACCACCCATTTGCCCCATAATTTTAGGGGTTTAACCTTTCAGACCTCCTCTGCTCTGTGCCTGAAGGGATCACATCCTGCCAAGGAGCCCCATAGACTCAGCACTACCTCTGAACCCTTCTGCCAGGCTGAGATACGCTGCGCCCCGGCACAGGGCCAGCAGGCTGGTGTTTGGTGAACTCCAAGGCAGTCCTCAGGCTGGCAGCATTTTGGAGGCAATTCTCTCCAAAAGACAAGAGTTTGGCTCTTATCTAAACACCCCCAAGGTCACCCACTATCACATTTCTTCTGTACCCTTGATAGAACCAGATGTGGGGTGAAATGCAGCTCACACACATGCACTTGATCCCACAGGTGAAATTTTCACCCCCATATTGTGATTTTGGAGTGGGGTTTTTTTGTGCCAAAGGGCAGAATTCCATCAGGATACTGTGGCAGGTTCCTTCTGTGCCAAGGAGGGACGTTCAGGCATTATACAATCATAAAATGGTAAGGGGTGGAAGGGCCCTCCAGAGATTGTTGCATCCAACCCTACTGCCGAAGCAGGATCACCTAGGACAGGTCACACAGGAATGCATCCAGATGGGTCCTGACAGTCTCTAGAGGCGATGACTCCACAACCTAGGAATACAGCACTCACAGAAGAGTGCAGGATGTTGATAGTCTCTTGCTCTCACTCACCTATGTGCTGCACTCCCAGCTGAGTCCTGCTGCTGCTGCTGCACTCCAGGCGTTCCAGCAACTTCCGCAGGAGGATGAGCAGCATCCTGTGGTTGTGAGGTGGGATGTGATGGTGCCTCTGTAACCACAGTAAACCAATTATGCCTGCCTCATTGAGCACCCACCCCCCCAGGCATCCCCACGTGTGAGTCTCTTACCTTTGTCTGTCTCTGAGGGGTCCTGCCCGCAGGTGTTGTTGCAGTTGTTGGTGGACAAGGCACGGAGGGGGCTCCCTGGGAGCCACCTGGGGCTGCAGGGACCCCGCCGCTCCCCTGACCCCACTGTGCCTGCAGGCTGGCAGGAGGCAGTGCTCCCACCGTTAGGCTCTGGGGCTTGAGCTTCTTGGCTTGATGCGCGGCGGCTGCCACTGGAGAAAAGAGCTTTCCTGCAAGGCACCGGGGAGCAGGCCTTTCTGGTAGGAGGGGGCACAGGGAGGTGGGTGCCTGGCATGGCAGGTTGTGAAGAGGATTTTGAGGTCTCACTGGGCTGCTGTGGGGCATGAGGGGTGCTTCCCGCCCCCTTGCTGCCCCCTGAGCGCTGGTGGGAGGCATCCTCCCTGGTGCTGGCCGTCCCTGGTGGTGGTGTGGAAATAGCCCCCACCTGGCTCGCGGCACTACCTGAGCGCCTGTCCCCTGCGTGGGGGGCAGCGCTGACCACACACGTCCCCTTCCCAGCCCTTGCCTCCGTGTGAGGGACAGCACTGGGGACCCTGTGCCCACGAGCCCGGGGGTCCCGGTGCCCCCGCGAGTGGGGGCTGTGGGGTCCTGCCTCCTCACTGTCTGTCCGGCACCCGTCAGAGGTGTCAGTGCTCTCCAGGGCTGAGTCCACCTCGTCGATGTAGGTGACATTCCCGATGTATGTCTCCTTGATCTTCTCGGTGTGGATGCGCTGCCGGGAGGGGAGGATCCACAGCGGGGACCCGCGGGGTCCCAGAGCCCTGGTTTTGGGCTCTGGACGAGCAGCACTTGGCCCCGCACTACCTCCTGGGGTGCTTCCTTTTGCTGCAGGGCTACTTTCAGCCTCGCTGGTAGTTGCCGGCGTGTCCGTGCCTCGGCTGATGGTGGTGGCAGCAAGGAAGGAGCCGCAGGCACTGCACTTGCCCCCAGCCACGAGGTCACCGCTCCGGGCTTTGGGCTGGCTAGTCCTGTCCCCTGGTTGCCCGCCGCTAGCCGGCTCCGGTGAGAACCCCGAGCCCAGCGCCCGCCGGTGGCGCAGCTGCAGCCGCTCCAGGTACCGCACCTCGGCGTCGCGGGCCGACTCGTCCTCGAAGCGGACGCGGGATGGGGAAGGTCCCCGCGGCCGCCGCGCCCGCCCGCAGCTCGACTCCCCGCTCGATGAGTCACTCAGGCTCCCGCCGTCCCGTGGGGCGATGCTCAGCCTCCCGCTGGGCTCCCTGACGTGCGGACAGACAGACGGGCATGGACCGGCCGCAAGGGCTTCCCGGTCCCCTCAGAAAAGCAGGGCAGGAGCAGGGAAAACCAGAAGATGGGGCGGAAGAAAAGCCCACCCAGCGCTCCACCGCAGCGTACAGCCCCGCAGCCCTGCAGCCTTGGGCTGCCAGTAGCTGAAATGACAAGAGGCAGTGGCAATGCCTGGCTGCCACATCCCGACCTCCACCACCTTTGGATGATGATTAATCGGTCTGGGAACACCGAGCTGCACATGACCCAGCGCACACAGTGAGCAGCCGCGTCGGTGCAGCCTTCCAGCGGGGGAACTCCACCCTCCCAGCCAGCTGGGAGCACACCATCAATCATGGAATTGTTTTGGCTGGAAAAGACCTCTAAGATCATGGGGTCCAACCATCAACCCAGCACCACCATGACTAATAAACTAATAAAGTGACATGTCTACACTTCTTTTGAACACCTCCAGAGATGGTGGCTCCTGGGCAGCTTGACCACTCTTCACAAAGAAGTTGTTCCTAATATCCAACCAAAACCTTCCCTGGTGAAACCTGAGGCCATTTCCTCTGATCTTATCGCTTGTAGCTTGGGAGAAGAGACCAACATGCACCTCCAGCCTCATTCCAGGGGTTGTAGAGAACAAAAAGGATGCCCCCTCAGCCTCCTTTTCTCCAGACAACTCCAGTTCCCTCAGCTACTCCTCACCAGACCTGTTCTCCAGATCCCTTCACCAGCTTCATTGCCCTTTTCTGGGCCTGCTTCATCACCTCAATGTCCTTCTTGCACGAGGGGCCCAGAACTCCCAGTGCCTCCCCATGACCATAAAACACAATTAAACACCCCCAAACATTTCACCGCAAAGGCTTCACACCTGCCCCAGGCAGGGGCACGCTGCTGCCAGCGGAGAGCTGCTCACACAAGGCTATGATTGCTGCATGCAGCAGGGTGGGCCCTGGCTCTGCACCCACACACCCCTCAAAGAGCACCACAGCATCAGCAGAGAGAGGCAGGGCTGGTCGCTGCGGGGCTGGCACTGACCTGGGGTGCGGGACGGCAGCGGCGAGGAGGATGTCGTGGCTGGCGCGCAGGGGGTTGGTGCGAGCCTTCATGCGGGCACGCTGCAGCAGCTGCTTGGCCTGCTCGTGCCGCGGGCTCAGCTGGAGCTCCTGCCCAGGCACAAAGGCCCTGTGGCCCCGCAGCGGACAGCGGGATTAGGAAAAAATAACAGGGATTAGACCTGGTTTAACAGTGACGACGCGGCTGCTCTGCCCGGAGAGAACGGGGCTTGGCCTCCCTTCATGGGCGGGCTGGCTGCCACGCTGTGGGGAAGCTGGGAGTGAGCTCCATGTCACCCAGTATCCCCAGTGCCAGGTAGAAGGAGGGGCTTGCATTCCACACCAGTGATGCTTTGAGAGGAGGGCTCAGCACCCATGCTGCTCAGGCGCCCGCTCAGCTGAGGCAGCATTCTGACCACGGGCATCTCAGAGGTGGACGGGGAACTGAGGCAAACACTGCCTCCGGTCCCTGGCAGTGTAAATCCCACAGCGATGCGAGCACAGGTAGGTTTGGGATGACCCTCCTGACCCATCTGTCTTCCTTTTCTTGCTGGGGATGTTTCTTTGCACCCCCTAGCCCCAAAGTGCCACCAGCTGCAGGGTTGGGGATGCGTCAGCTATGGGAGGGCACAGTCCTGTCCCAGTGCAGCCTTCCCCATTGGCCACAGCCCTAATCCTCCTGATTAAAATAATCAGCTCAAGCAGTCACTTTGGGGAGGCCTGGCCTTAACCTCTTCGCAGCAAGAGAGTGGAAGTATGGCAGCCCCCAGGAAAGCCAGACCCACCCCCATCCCCAGCACCATGGGGTGTCCCTCCAGGTTTTGGCTGCCTGTCCTCACAGGGAATGCAACATCCCTAGATCTGCCTTGTACCTGGCAATCACCAATCAACCCCATCTGCCAGCAGAACCAGTAACCACAATACAAGGGGGTCTTCCCCACTCATTTGCATAGGGTCCCCTATGTAGCCCCTAAACCTCCATCTCTGTTCCCCAGCCTGCATGCTGCTGCCCAGCTCACCTGCCTGTCCCACCTGCATATTTTCAGTCTCTACCTCCAAGGTTTATCATTAGTCCAACAAGATTACACATGCCTGCTGCCTCGATCCTCTTAAGCACCTGGAGCAAATTTCTGTCTTGTCCTCTCCTCCTCCTCCCCAGCTCCCCTCCCACCCTGGGGTCCTGATGGGGATTCCCATGAACAAACATCACACAGACCTTCTGCTCAGCCTGACCCTCCTGCTCTGCTCTCACTGAAGCATTGACAGAGCCTGTCCTGGATGCCACACTGGGAGGCAGTCCCCAAATGCTTGTGAAGCCCCAGCACTGCTTCACAGAGTGCATTTTAAATAGAGGGGAAAGAAGGAAGTGTCCACTCTTGCCATGTTGGGACTGACCTACCTGCAGCCCTCAGCATCCTGCAGTGAGACTCCCGAATCCCAGTCCCCATCGCTTGCTGGTACCTCTGAAACACAGGACAGCAAAAGGCATCAGCCTGGCTGGACTGCAGCCTCCACCTTACCCCTTTGATAGCAGCTCTAATACCCCTTACAAACACCTTTTATAGTGCTATTCCAGCTCCTCATCTTCAGAGGCACCCCAGAGGTGAAGGATACAGGGCAACAGTACCCAGCATGGGGTGTGCCTGTGGGGATCAATGGAGTGATTAAGGCAGAGCCTTTCAAAGGAGGAATGAATTCCCTTTTCCGGTAGAATATGATCATAAAATTCTTTTGGCTAGAAGAGACCTTTCACATAATCAAGTCCAACTGTTAAACCAGCACTGCCAGGTGACCACTAAACTATGTCCCTCAGCATCACATCTACATGGCATTAAAATCCCACCAGACATTGGGACTCCACCACTGGCCTGGGCAGCCTGTTCCAGGGCCTGACCACCTTTTTGGAGAAGAAATGTTTTCCTTATATTTGCAGCTTGCAAAGGTGAGCTGATGCCTGCAGACTTCAAGTACCCTAGAAAGTAGAATTCTTGGTTTAAGAGTGACATTCCACACCATGACACAGAAAGGGATTGGTAGCACACAGAGCACCCTGGGTGAAGAAGTGTCCATTTTACTTGTGAACATCTTCCACGGCTGCCTGCGAAGGGGATGCAGCAGCCATGGAGATGAGACAGCTGTGGTGGGTAAACCAGCAATATATGGGAGACCAAAGGTTGGCACCGAGACCCCCTCCTTCACCCCAAAGCTTTTCCTTTCCATTCTGCTTTGGCTATACTGAAAGCATCCATGTGCCCAAAATACTCACGAGGCATGGTGAGACCCAGCACCTCCTGCAGCAGCCGCCGATTCCTCTCAACCCGCTCAGCAAGAGAGAGCCTTTCCCAGCCCTCCGCCATGGTGGGGGACACCAAGGGAACTCTTCGGTTCTGTGGTGGGGTTTGTGTCTCTTCTTCCAGAGCTGATCTCTCATGATGGATGGTAGAGATCTGGGACCCAATACCTTCATCCAGGGAGAGATTGGTGCTTCCCAGCACAGCTCCCTTGGGTGCTGGGACCCGCCAGAGGCCTGGGGTGCTGACACGGGGGGCTGAGGGGCTGCTGGCCACAGGCTCCCCACCATCCAGCAGCCCATCTGTCAGGTAGGTGCGGAGCTGAGCCCGCGGCTCTACTACTGCCACATCCACTCCCAGCTTCCCGCGCCGGGCACGGGGTTTCTTGGGTGATGAACGCTCAGGAGTGGCTGCAGGGGTCCCTGGTCGGCCACCTCCCCTCTTCTCCTTCAGCGCCTTGACCTTGCTCTCCAGGATGGCATGGGGGCTGTGGGTGGCCTCGAGGTGCTCTGGCTGGCCAGCAGTTCTGCTGCTGCTCTGGCTGTGCTGCTTTGGGGACCGTAGCACCCGCTGTATCTCAGAGGGAGAGCCCCCCTCCATGGACCCTGTGGGGACAACACCCATGGGAGGGTGGGTGAGCTCCCTCGATGCCCTCAACCTCTTTCTCATACCCCACCTTGGTGCTTCCTGCCATCAGCATCAATCCTGCCTGCCTGAGGCTCAGCAGTCAGCAGACACGGTGATGCCTGTGCCCAAGGGACAAAGGTGTGCAATGCCAGCAGCGTTGTGAGGACAACATGAGGTCACCCACCCAGCCAGAGCACTCACGTTGCACTGGCATTGATCTGGAGCAAGCAGGGGAAAGGGGGTCTGGTGGTTCCCCAAAATACGTGTCCACAGGCTAAACAGCAACATGGGTGCCTGCCCCATGCTGGTTTGGGTGCCCTGGGGCACTCCACAAGTTTTGCCCCAGAAGGAACTGCTACTTTCTGAGCCAAATCAGGGCCCGGAATCTCTCCAGAACACAAATCCCTCCTGGCTGCAACTCGCTGAAGGTGCCACCAGACAGACACCAGCCCCCTGCTCCACGCTGGCCCCAGTGTTAGACGTGTCACTCGTCCTGCACCGGCCTCCCGGTCCCGCTGCGCTCCCGCACCCCGCCGGCGGCATCCTGTCCCTACGGTACCCGCGCAGGAGCCTTCCCCGTGGTGGAAACTGCAGAAACATCCCCGGGACACCACCACCCCCCCCAGACCCCATCACCCCCCAGCTCACTGCAACCCCTCGCTGGGGCCGCGGGCAGGAGGTGAGGGCTGTTCTTACCCCCGGAGCNAAAAAAAAAAAAAAAGGACAAACCAGCAAATCCCAGCCCCTTTAGTGAGCTGAGCCGAGCCGCTTGGCTGGGCCGTGGGGCCGTGGCCAGCCCTGCCTCCCGCCCAGGCCTCCTCCTCCTCCTCCTCCTCCTCCAAGGCGCGCCCCCGGAGCGCGCAGCCCGCAATGGGCGTCCGGCCAAAGCCTGCCCCGGCCCCGCAGCCGAGCCGCCTGCCCCGGCCCCGGCTGTCCCCGAGGGGCGGTGACGGTATCGTGCCCGGGTGTTATGTTCGGGGACCCAGGGCACCCCGCGCCTGGACGGAGGGCACCCCACGGGAGGATGGAGAGGAGCCCGTCCGCCTGGGCCGTCGCTCAGGAATGTCCTTTGTCTGGGCTGTGGCTTTGGGAGGCGAGAGAGGAGCAAGGGCAGCCCACCTCACTGGGCCTGCCGAGGCGGGGGACACCTCGCTCCAGGGTGCTGGGTTCCGGCGGGCTCTGGCCCACACCAGAGGCTGGGGCTCCAGGAAGCCCCGAAAGATGGTTCCGACAAGGTGGGGATGTTTACCAGCCTTCAGCCCGGCGGCAAAGCCGGCTTTAGGCACCCTCCTGTGAGCATCACACGTTGCAGACGAGCTAAATTTCCCTGCTTTTCCGGAGACCAAACGCTGCCTGGACCTCTCGGCAAGCCAGGGCCAGCCACCACCTTCAGGCAGGAGGATGGTGGGCACCAAGCTTGGTGCCTCCACAGAGCATCACCACTGAATTCAGCGTGCGACACGTACTCGCGCCCCAAGCTCCAAAACTCCCTGAGCTTCCCACCCTGGAGACACCCCCTGAAAATTCCTGGTGCAGGATGAGGGTCCCGGGTGGGCACTGCTTACCTGGAAGTGCCGGGGCTGCCGTCCCCCGGGGGCAGGAGGGGTGCTGTGGGGGGCCATGGGCATCCCGGCCCCACGCCGGCTGCCGCTTTAAGCTGCAGCTTTTGATATTCGTGATTGGTTTCATAATCCCGATCAAAAGGAAATCACCAGGATTATGAAATTGTTTTAATCCTCCCGGCTCCAGCCGCGCTGGCCCCCGCCAGCACGAGCAGCAAGAAATCACTTTTATCTTCTTAAACCGTCCCCCACCACCCCCGGTGTCCCCAGGGTGCCCATCATGGCCAAACCGAGCCCTTCCTTCCCCACGGGGGCCTGGCCGTGCCTGGGGGGCTGAGCAGCAGCAAGGATGACTCTTTGCTCTATTGTGGAACAGATGGAACATCTTCCCCTGGCTGCTCCCAGGCAGGAGGGCATGGCTGGCAGGTTTTGGAGGGGGACAGCCCAGGACAGAGCCCCTCCTCACCCTATACCCCAGCCATGGGGTCCAACCTTCTCCGCGATGCCAGGACCCATCCTTACCTCCATGCCATCCTGGCGAGGGATCCTGGCTCCTCTGCCCGGGCTGCTGAGGTGAAACGTGCCTGGGGGATGTTGTCCCCATCAAGCTGGGGACAAACGGCCCGGTGAGATGCCAAAACAAGGGCAGCTGGGCTCCTGCCACCAGCCAGGCAGCACAGGCAGGGAGCTGCAGCCAGGATTAAACCTCCGGGAAGCGGCTGGCGTGAGCAGCAACAGGCTTAGAGTGATTTCAAGGCGCCAGGCTCTCTTCTGGAGTTAGATTGATTGCAAGAGACGATGAAGAGATTTAAGAGAGCAAAATGAAAGCACAGACCCCAGACAACCCAGAGCTAGGCTGCTCAGCCTCTGGTCACCCTACTGTGCAGGCAGGATAACACCAGGGAGCAGAGAAGCAACCAAACACTCCCAGAAAGACCAAGAGCCTTCAGGTGGTATGGCACACTCTGGGCAGGAAGTTTCCTCCAACATCATCCCCTGGCATTTTGACTTTGAACCACTGCGGCCCACCTCCAACACATCTCCCTCCTTCATCAGTGACAGCCCAGCAGCTCCCAAGGGCACAAGAGCAGCATCTTTAGAGATGGGTGGGAGTGAACGTCTCACGGGTGGGTGCAGCATCAGGGGTAGGACACGGGAAGAAAGAGACACGGACCGGGGACAAAAGAGCCATCAGATCACTGGAAAACAAAGAGCTTGTAATAATGAAAAAAGGACAGATTCTGTAACCAATCACTTTTTCCTTTGAAAAACACAATCACAGTAACTTTGCTTTATACAACCACCTAGAAACTATGAAACAGCATCACATTGTGCATTAGTAGTAGTATCTTTTTTTTTTCTCTTTTTTTTTTCCTCTTTTTTTTTTTTTTTTGTTTTAAAACCTACTTATCAAGAAGGGTATTCCACACTTCAAAAATGATATCCATTTGGGGAGGAAAGAGGAGAGAGCTAATAGCGCAGTCACAGACACATCATGAGTCCAAGCAAGCGGCAATTCTTTGTCCTCACCTTTTCCACTTAGCCAAAAAAAGAAGAGTGGAGAAGGGGACAGCAAAAGAGAAAGGAGGAGGAAAGAAAGAAAGCACCCACAGAGGACTAATCACACTCCATAATTACTTCTGACATCTACAGGGCTTCATAGAAAGATCATTTAGACCAACACAGCAGGGAGGGGGAGAGGAAGGTGGCAGCAGGACCTGGGGCAAACTTTGGTATTTCCAGCCCGGGCCCCTTCCAAATGCCAATCCTTTGCCAGGAGGACCTACAGGACGGAGAGGTCATCACGTGTTTTACAAGTTGCCCAATTTCTCCTCTGGAGTAAAGAGTTTGTGATTTGGTTTCTAGAGCTTAAGGGAGTGTTAGGCCTTGGGGGCATCTTCCCAGGGTGGGGTTGGTGCCTCTCATCCACTTGACTCCCACTGGGAACAGAGCTGGGTTATCAGTATCTGGGCACATTCACACTATTACCATCCTTTTCTTCTTCTCCTGCAAAACTAGTGTTTCTCTTGCAGCCAGAATGCTGCAGCAGGTACTGGAGGCCCTGAGAGACGCTGACATGCTAGTCCAACCTTAAAGTGGTGGCAAGTCAGCACATCATCCCAAGGTGCACTATTTGGGATGGCATCACATAAAGGAGGCAAAGTGCAATGAGGTGACAGCCACCATGCCCAACCATGACTGCTGCTAAGTTAAGATAGGGATTTTCCCCCCCCCCCCTCCTCCCCCCCCCACCAGAAGCCTCAGCCCCACTTTTCCAAGGAGACGAAACAATCCCATCACCTTCTGGAATAAAAATGCAAATTAAAAGAAGAATCAACAAATGCTTAATGCAGAAGATCCTGTTCCTCCTGCAAGTGTAAAACAGAGTGGTGGAGGAGAGCAGACATGGGGCTGGGATGCTGTGTGTGAGCAAAGAGGGTTTTGTGTTCCCAGTGGGAGTCAAATCATGCCCCAGTACCAGGGCATGTCCCAATGTGGTGGCCACAAATCCCCAAAAGCCTGAGATGCACCCCATGTCATGCTGAGCAGGACATAGCAGCATCCTGGCAGGATAAGGCCAAATTTGCTCAGTGGTTCAAAATATGGGCAAAGCTAGGCTTCATTCTGTATCTCTCTTGTTCCTTGGAAGATCCATAGTAAATCCCTAGAGATTTGCAATTGCCTGAACCAGGACTGTGCTTTTCCTCTCTGCCTTGCACACAGCTGCAGCAGCTGAGGCACAAAGAGTTATTAGGGAAGTGAGAGAAAGGCTCCAGCTCTGCTCCACAAGAAACTTCTTCCTCAGGATTTTCATGCTGAGGATCTGCTCTTGGTCATTCCCCCACACCCTGCAGACCCTGTGGCTTTGGACACACAGCACAGACACCGACAGAGCAAGGAAGGCTGGGAGCAGGGCAGGGAAAGGCGCAGGACAAGTCAACTTTGGGAATGCACCTGGATTTAAGAGGTAGGAGCCTATCTGATACATGTGGGCCACAGCCTCAAGTGCTGCCAGCACATTCAAGACACGTGGGACAGCATCAGCTCCTGTGAACAGAGCAGCTTCTGCTCCTGTGAACCAAGTTTGTAAAGGCCAGAGCTTTCCCACTGCTCACCCACAGCACTGCTTTCCCCACACAGGGAGACCTGACATTCCTGGTGACACTGAGCTGAAATCATGAAGCGGACTCCAACTAGAAAATGAACTCTAGACACTGCAACTCCTAACCCTGTGCAACTCCAAAATCCCTGGAAGAACAGGAGACGGAAAGCAGCAGGGAGTGAGCACAGAAAACTGATTTCAAAGGCAATCTCCAAAAGTCACCAGCCACACTGTGGCACCTCCTCCTCTTAAGTGAGACCATCTACAAGGGCTTCAGCCAAAGGAGCTTCCACGCCATCCTTGGAGCTGCACACAACCACCACCTCTGCACCAAACTGCTCAACACTCGAAAGCCCAGCACTGCTTTGCAGAGGCCAGACCACAGACTCCTCTCAGCTTCCACTTTCCATCCAGATATATGCCAACAATGGCACTAAATAAAAATCCAACCCAGTTCCTTTTAACTCTGCTCCCTGTACACGTGGGTTGTCACCCCTTTTGCTCTCTCTCCAGGGGCATTTCATAGCACCCACTGGCAAAACCTGCTGATAGCATGAAACTACTCCGGGACTGTCCCCACTCCACACACTCCAGCTGCTCCCAAGGAGCAATGGGGAGATTTTCTCTCACCATCTGCTTGGCTTCATTAGGTCTCCCTTTATTGGCCAGATGTTCTTGTAGACATGGAGCCATCCTGGCTTTGGCGCTGGCTCTTGGGAGGAATCTGCACGCCTGATTTCTCAGAAATCTCTGGGAGGGAGGGAGAGAATAGGCTGATGCAGCGCCAGGGAGCCTTTCGAAGCCATGCCTCTGGGAATTTGGGTTACTTCCCCCTTAGAGAGCATCTCCACTGCCAAAAGGGACCATGTTTTATTTTAGNGGGGAAGAGAAGAAGGGAAAGAGCAGAGCAGACTGAATTCTTGCTTCCTGTAAGGATGTGGCTAAATTACAGAATAAGAATTTAATTACTTGCAGCCTGGCCCTTCCTGCCAGGTTGGGAAATGGATGGTTGGATGGGGCAGGTGAAATACAGACCACTCTTCCCAGCCTGGCTGAGGAAGGCAGAGTGCTCCCAGAGGATGGGCATCCCTTCAACATGTCTCTCTGTATTTTCCCTTCCCTCTGAAAGGCAGAATTACCAGTGCAGCTCCGCTTCTTTTGATGAAGAACCACTTGCTCCAGTAACATCACTGGTTTAGTTTGCATTGTCCCCTTGGGGTGGTTGCCCTTCTCTAAACCACCCCAGGTAAGTGCAAGCTTCACTCGTCCCCCACCACTCTCACCAGGAATATCTAGGCAAGGTCTGGACACAGCAACAACTGCTGCAACAACACTTACCAAAGGGACATATCTGAAAGGGCTTTGTATCTCAGGCTCCATTTCCATATAAACAGGAACCCTCCGTTTAAGTACAAACAACAGACCTAAGGGGGTTACATATGGCTCCTGGGCTCCACGGGATGGACAATGCAATCTCAAAGCAGCCCAAGGTTGTGAAGATGCAAGGAGGAAAACCACCACCACACAGCACTGACAGAGCAGAGGCATCTCCTAGTGGTCTGTCAGGGTTTCTCCATAAGTGGACAGCACATTGGAGAAGTGTAGGTAGTAACAGGCTTGCGGGGATGCCCTCAGCCTGGGCACAGGGCATGGGTTGCCCACCACTGAATTTTCATCCATTTCCAATTAAATGAAGAGAACTAAGTTTCCTTCTTCAGTTCCTCTGGGCAAGAGGCACAGCAGGCAAACTCAGAAAATGCAACATACTGGTTGTGTGAGAAACCAAACTAGCAGCTTATTGAAAAAAAAAAAAATCCACCAAACAGCAGTTGAGCAGAGATTCCTGCAGTTCCATCACCCACACTAGAGGTGACCTGCTGTTGAGGATCCTACTTGGAGAGTTTCACCCTTTCCTTGCAGTCCTGGCAGAGCACCATGGCTGCCCACAGGCCAGGCAAAGGGTAAGGTGGCAGTTGCGGGGCGCTTGGCCGTGCCAAACTGACCCAGTGGCACCACTGCTGGCTGCAAGGGTCGGCTCCAGTTCCCCTTGCTCACTAGAACTGCTGAAAGAGAGCAGGGAGCTGTCAAGGGGAGGATAGCAGGACTGTACCCCAGAGAGACCAACAAGCAACAAGACCATCCAGTTAGCACCTCTCCTCCAACATAATGTGCTCAGCAATACGGGTACCCCTTACCCCAGTCTGTTCAGTAGCATTTCCCTTCCCAAACTGGGTTAGTGAGACAAGGCATGGGGCACAGCCACCCAGAAATCACATCAGGATTGCTCCTGACACAGGCCTTTTGCCAAATCAGAAGCCATGAGAAGACCTGTTTTCAACTTCACCTATCCTGTCAGGTGGGCACAACACATTCTGTTCCATGCTCCCTGACAGCTCTCCAACACACCGCCAGTCCTGAGCCCCAACCTGTTCATTCCTCACCTCCAGGAACCATCACCTCCTCACCTTATCCCACTTCTGCTGTGCTGGGCTAAAAGAGAACACCAGAAAAGTTCCCTGCTTGGTACAGGATGCCCTCACACCATCTAAAGATTATTAAGGCCTTGACAAAATGCTCTTTGATCTGGAAAATAAAGTTCTGAAGCCTTTGCTCATCCAGCTTTTTGAACTGGTGGTAGGATCCAGCCATCCTTTCAAACGGGCCTTAAGATCACCTGCACTACTTTCACACAGCTGCATGGAAACTTGGCGTTGAACTGGGACAAGAGACGTGGCCAGAAGTAGCAGCAGCAACTAAAAATATCAGAAAGAGAAACTTTGGTTTAAAATCAAATCAAATAAAAAAAGAAAGACAGAGAGAGAGAAAAAAAAAAGGTAAACAGAGGTGAAAGTTGTCTTACGAGAGGGGTTTCTGCAGAGGTTAACCCCACAACCTTGGAGATCTAGATCTACATTCCCAGCTTTGTTTTACTGTTCCAACCTTCATTGCACAGGACTCAAAATCACTCTCATATGGTTGTTGAGTTTCATAAATAAAGTGAATGCAACAGAGACACATCATATTAAAAAAAAAAAAAAAAAGAAAAGGTACATCGAATTAAAAAGTAGCTTCATGAATGAAGATACTGCTCTAAGTGCACTTTCCCTGCAAGTGCAGCCAGTGCCTCAGCGCTGGATATGATGAAAAAGAAAAAAAATTCCCTCAAAACCCCCAAACAAACAACAAACCACCAAAACAAACAAACAAACAAAACAAATTAAAATAATCAAGATTTAAAAACTTAAGTCCGGTTTCAACCAGTCAAAACCGGGCCAAGCAGAAACTGAGTGTGCTGTCAGCACTGTCCCATGAGGGAGTCCCTAGGATGCTTCGTTAATCCAGACAGGTTTGTATGTCCTTGTTGAGACTGTAAACAATCCTTCTTTCCTGAACTGTCCTCTTTATTGGCAAAACAAAAGTAAAATATAATTATATTTTTTAAAAGTTTTTTTTTTTTTTTAAGTTTGGTGTTTTGTTTTTTTTTTTTAAAATAGAACATTAAAATTAACCCAGAAGAAAAGAAACAAAACACAGTGAGCTTGTTGGGAGTCCATAGGATCTGGTCTGGAAGAGCTCGGAAAATGTGTTCAGTGTTTTCTCCTGTAGTCATCAGCTGGAATTGTACCCAGAGATCAGGTTACTTGGGGAAGAGGGGAACAGAAGGAGAAAACAAAGGATGAGGAATAAGAGACCGTGGCCATCTCATGTGTTCACTTCATTTGCAAGGTCCTCTATCAACACCTTAGTGTCAGAAGCCTTGGACCTGGAAAAAAAACACAAACAGAAAACACTCACTAGGGAGATGAAATTCCCATGACTGCACACAGAGAGCAAAACCACCGTGCATTCGGAGAGGAAAAAAGTCTTTCCCACACAGAGAAGGATAAGCAGGCTACTGGAACCATTTCACACTCTCCCACTGTCACTGGGAATAGCAGAGCCCCAGCCGCCCCTCGGCATCCTCTCTCCACGGCATTGCCCATGCTGGGGATGGCTGCAGCACTGCAGGATGTGCTGCATGCGTCTGCCCCTCTGCACAAAACTGCTGCAGCAGGGGCTGTAGACCCAAAGGAGTGCTCCTGCTCACACTGTCTTCAGGCTGCACAAAGGTACAGCTTGACACAGAATCATAGAACAGTTTGGGTTGGAAAGGACCTCAAAGATCATCTAGTTCCAACACCCCCCACCACAGGCAGAGACATCTTCCACTAGACCAGGCTGCTCAAAGCCCCTGTCCAAATTACTGGACTTCAATACTTCCAGGGAGGAGGCAACCTCAGCTTTTCTGGACAACCTATTCCAGTGTCTCACCACCCTCACTGTAAAGAATTTCTTCCTAATATCCAGTCTAAATCTACCCTCTTATTATAGCTTCTATCCATTCCTCCATGTCCTATCAATAGAAGCCCTTATAAGAAGTCCCTTCCCAGCTTTCTTGTAGACCTTCAGGTACTGGAAGGCTGCTGTAAAGTCTCCCTGGAGCCGTCTCTTCTCTACGCTGAACAGCCCCAACTCTAGCAGCCTGGTTCCATAACAGAGGTGCTTCAGCCCTCAGATCATCTTTGTGGCCCTCCTCTGGACGTGCTCCAACTGTCAGATGTCCCTCTTATTCTGGGGGCCCCTATATTGAATGCAGTACACCATGTGGGATCCCATGAGAACAGAGGGGCAGAACCTCCTTCCTTTGACCTGCTGTTTGCGTGACTTTCTTTGCTGCACATCAGAGGAGTAAACAGATGTGGTTGTAGGGAATTCAACCAGGATCTGGCCCAGATCCTTTCCGCACAAATTTTTCAGTGTCTAGTGGCCACATGAAGATAGTTGGTGTTGGTCACATCCGTGTACTCTGAGCCAACAAGGATGAGACAAGCACGGCCCAAAGGCTGTGGTTCAGGGTAGAGCACACCCTTTGCATGACAGCCATGGGCTGCCTCCTCCTCCCATCCACCCCTCCCACGCAGTGATGCAACATGGGGATGTGCCACAGAAATTGCACAATGCTCCTGACCCGCTGCACTTCAGCATCCCCAGGGAGCCTCAGCTTGTCCCCTGGCCAAAGGGCAGGGCTCTGCAGCTGTGCTGCTGGGGCAGGAGCACTGCCTGGGACGATGGAGCACCCTAGAGTGCTCAGAGCACAGGCGCTGTAGCAAAGACACAGAGTCAGCAGGTTCAGGGGCTGGGGTGCAAGGTGGGCAGACATACAGGGTACAAGAATGATGGGTGGAAAGAAGAAAAGCCATGAGTTTAGATTTGAGAGAGGAAGGAGTCTGCTCTTGCACATGAAGCTTTAACCAAAGGGTAGGTGAAATCTTGGAGTGGTTTGAAGTCTGTACATGGCCAGCTGCAAACCTGGAAGACAGGATCTCTTCTTTTATAACTTCTGGCAGATGCTACAGCCTATTTTTGCAGGGGGCAAGTCTTGTAAATGCAACTCCTCTGTCCAGTGATTCACCAGAACCCCATCTGATGTTCATCAGAACCCCATCCTCAGCTCAAGAGAGACAGGGACCTGCTGGAAAGAGTCCAGCAGAGAGCCACAAGGATGACTGGGAGACTTGAGCATCTCCCCTAAGAAGAGAGACTGAGAGACTTGAGGCTGTTTAGCCTGGAGAAGAGAAGACTGAGAGGAGATCTGATCAATGTGTACAAATATCTGAGGGGTGGGTGTCAAGTGGAGGGGATCAATCTCCTTTTGGTGGTCAGCAGTAACAAGACAAGGAGCAACAGCTATGATCTGGAACAGAGAAGGAGAAACTTCTTTGCAGTGAGGGTGACAGAGCACTGGAACAGGCTGCCCAGAGAGGTTGTGGAGTCTCCTTCTTGGGAGACTTTCAAAACCCACCTGGGTACATTCCTGTACAAACTACCCTAGGTGATCCTGTTTTGCCAGGGCAGTTGAACTGGATGATTTCTGGAGGTCCCTTCCAACCTCTAAGGTTCTACGATTCTGGGAGCTGGTCCCCCAGCAGAGGCACATTTGTTTACTAACTGGCCCTGTGCTCTGCCTTTGAACAACTCTTTCAGTTGAGATCTTCACACAATTATCTGGTCCACGAATGGCCACCGTGTGGCTCCAACACAAATTGTGGGTTGTTGTGCTAGAGGAGGGGCAAAACGTACTGTGAAGCAAGGCGAGGTCTGCGCAAGGAGACGCTCTGGCTGCGCTTCCACTGTTTGTTCTTGCGGCGGTTCCGTACACCATCTTCCTGGTCCATCATCTGATCCAGGAGTGTCAGGTCGTCAGCGTTGAGCGGTGCCACAGAGATGTCCCTCACGGCACGGAACTCACCGCAATTGTTCAGGTGTTCATTTTCCAAACGGAAGAAGTTCCACACAAACCGCCTGGGTGGAGACAGAGGGGAAATTACCAACGTGATTCCAGATCATGGGCATTGCCTGTGCTTGGCAAAGCACAGGGACAAGCACTGGGATACCACTGACTCTTCTCACTGATCAAAATGCCTCTGGGAACACGCTGGGAATATGGAGAAGCAGGCCATGACCCACAGCAGTATCTGCTGCAACTCTTTAGAGAGCAACAGATCTGTCAGGCTTAGTCCTCATCCCAACAATGAAGGCAGCAGGCATTAGAAGAAAACCTTCACCATGCATAACGGGTGAGGTTCAGTAACCTCCACCATGTACAGTTAGGGCTTTTAGTCACCTCTAGAAGCTGTGAGGGTGGGTCACCAACTGGAGGACATACAAGTGTATAAAGAGGCACAAACTCTTGCAGATTCTGATGATGCAGAGCACAAATTAGAGTTTGGAAAAGCAGCAGAAATTTGAGAACAACTGTAAACCCCAGAACCAAGTCGAATTTCATCTGGGAAATCTGCACTGGTGGTAGGACTCAACTCTGCTTTCAAAAGAGCCTTCATATCACCTGCAGTACTCCCAGACAGCTGCACGGGAAGTAGGAAATTTTTACAAAGAAATGTAGTAATAACAAAACCCTCAAGATGAGGTCTGGGCTCAGAGCAAGCTGCAAATGCAGCATGAAGAACCCAGCCCCATATTGCTGCAAAGTCCTCTACAGCTTTCTTCACTCAGCACACCCTGTTTGGTTTAGATGTTTCTGTTAGACCTGGTCTTCCATTTCAAGGACTGGTATCTTCCACGCCCAAGGAGCAAGGCACCTCCCAGCACACTGATGTCATACAAGCACTAAAAGCATAAAAGCAAGATGAACTCTTGAGTCAAGCAGCCTTACCGGAATACCTCCAGCGGGGCAAATACAGTAGAGATGATGTCATCAGCATAAGGAAAGATTTGTTTGGAGGTGAGAGAGATCTGGATGGTCCATGCGAAACGCAGGATCACGTCTTCTACAATGGCACAATAATAGTATGCCTGGAGAAGAAGAGAGACAAACAGGACAGCTCATCACATGTGCTCTGCACAGGAGACAGACCTCTTTGAGCCTTCAGCAACTTCCTTGCAGCTCAGCCACTAGTGATATGAACAGTATGAAAGGATCTCTTAGAAATGAATGAGCTCTACTGCTAGAAAATCCCAGGCCATGGCATTCAGAAGCACCAGTGGCCAAGTGCAGCGTGCTCTAAACTCAGCAAGTTCTGCTGAAAGACTAAAAAAGCCTTCTCTAAGGTGAGGGCAGGCTTTGTACGCACTTTCTGAGGGTAGACGATTCCTTCTCGGAGAAAGGTATTTTCACCAGCATTTTTGTCAAAGAGACCCCAGTCCATCTTCAAGTCCCAAATGAGGGTATAGCATGAGCTGATGAAGTAGAAGATAATCCACAGGTAGAAGAACACTTGGGTGTCACTGTGGTTTTTAGCTGGAAAAGAGAAGAACAGCATACCAGCTCTGTGCAACTTAAAGCAGACTGTGTGTGTCAGAACAGCCACAAACTGGCTGATTTGATCTCTTTCATCCAAACTCTGGGAAATTCAGGCTAATTTGAACAAAATCAAAAGTATTACCATGACCAGCTTTATATTGTCATCTAAACACCACTTTCTTCTTGGGAATGAAATTCCAACCGGGCTGCATCAAAAGATGCATTGCTAGCAGATCCCGAGAGGTGATTCTGCCACTTTGCTCTGCTCTGGTAAGACCTCACTTGGAGTGCTACATCCAGCTCTGGAGCCCTTAATATAGGATGGACATGGACCTGATGGAGTGGGTCCAGAGGAGGGTCACGGAAATGATCAGGGTGTGGGAGCACCTCTGCTATGAGGACAGGCTGAGGGAGCTGGGGTTGTTGAGTCTGGAGAAGAGAAGGCTTCAGGGAGACTTAATAGCAGTCTTACAGTACCTGAAGGGGGCTGACAAGAAGGATGGAAAGAGACTGTTTACAAAGGCCTCTGGTGACAGGGCAAGGGGTAATGGCTTCAAACTAAAGAAGAGCACATTTAGGTGGGATGTTAGGAACAGGGTGGTGGAACACTGGAACAGGTTGCTCAGGGAGGTGGTTGGGGCCCCATCCCTGGAGAAATTCAAGGTGAGGCTCGACAGGGCTCTGGGCAGCCTGATGTAGTTGAGGATGTCCCTGCTGACTGCAGGGGAGGTCGGACTAGATGGCCAGCGGAGGTCCCTTCCAAGCCAGACCGTTCTGATCGGTTCTGTGTGGAAGCCGACGTCGGCCCTGCCGTTCTGACTCTGAACAGCAGGTGGAAGCGGAGTGCCGCAGTTCAGCAGGGACACAGGCTTGCACAAAGGAAAAAGCAAGGGGGCAGTGGCTCAGGGAGGAGGGATTTGTCAGAAAACGTTTTGGTGTGCGCAAACATAAACAACTGGGAAATAACACACCAAAAGCCTGAAGGAAGATGGGCAGGACAGGGACTTCCACCAGCCACATCACAGGGTACGGCAGCAGGGGAAAAAAGCAAAAGGAAGGGATGACCTTAAGTCCTGAAAAAGGCTCTGAATGGAGTTTGAAACAGACTCATAGAGTGGTCTAGGTTGGAAGTAACTTCAAAGATCATCTGGCTCCAATCTTCCTGCAATGGAGAGCAACACCTTCCACTAGATCAGGCTGACCAAGGCCTGTTCCAACCTGGCCTTCAACACTTCCAGGGAGGGGACATCCACAGCCCCCTGCAGCAAGCTGTTGCAGTGTTTCACCAACCTCACTGTAAAGAATTTCTTCCTAATATCCAGTCTAGATCTGCCCTCTTCAAGCTTGAAGCCTTTTTCTCTCATTCTATCACTACAAGCCCTTGTAAAAAGTCCCTTCCCAACCTTCTTGTAGTGGAAGGCCTTCAGGTAGTGGAAGGCACATCTGAGGCTCCTCTTAGTGACACATGGGACTGTGGATATGTTTTTGTAACTGTTCCCCACTCCATCCATAAAAACCCCCTTGACCCAAAGTCAGACTGCTCCCAATTCAGCTGAATTTCCCCACATCAGTTGGCTGGGTAAAGACAAACAGATCTGATAATTCTGTTTGCTTTTAATTAGCAAATCTGGGGCATAACGTTCATAAAAATAAACCACGGTGTGATGCGTTGTGAGGCTGAGACTTTGCATCTCGCTCCTAGCAGGAGTCTTTCCTCCCTTCTGTGCAGCCACTGCAATGGTTCACTCCCTGATTCTGCCTAACAAAGCCAGCAACACTTCCAGCACAAAAAAGCAGTCACTTTCTCAGGCCAAACCTGGTGCCACACCAGGTGACAACGCTGGTTCCTACATATATATGGCTTTAAAACAACAGACTCCCCAAAACTGGTCACAGAGGGAGCACCAAGGCCATTTGCCCACTTTCTAGCAATTTCAATGTGAATGGAATGAAGCAGTCCGATAAAATTAATGGAGGTGAAAATGAGAGGCGCCGTGTAAGAGGGCATGCCTCCCGTCAGGCCCTTCAGGCTTCCTGGACAGGATGTGCAGGATATAGGTCAAACACACACCCTCATTCTCCTCTCATTCTCCTTTCAAAGCACATCCCCTAAAGCAAACCTATTAAAGCCACTTATGCAGCAAAGCCTGTCTGCACTGAAGCTTCACACTGGCAGAGGGAGAAGGAGCCCAGGGTCTGCTACAGCTCCCCGGTTTGACTACCTTCCTTGCTTTGTGCAAGATTGGAAGGCTCTGAGCATCCTTCCCGGGCTCAGCTTTACCCAATGATAGGTCCAGCATCACATCACCCTCCAGCAGGGCTGCAGAGAGCCATGACGTCACCCAGGAGCAGGCACAGAAGTCCTGCAGAACACGGGGCTATGTTCATTAGTGCTGCTGCTTTGAAACCACCTTTCCCATCCATTTTTGAAGTGCAGCTGCCCACAAAACAGGACACGGTGCTCAGCAATTAGGGCTCTGCTGTGAGGTTTCATTCTCCCCTAACAGCTCCTCCGAAGCATCCAGTATGTTATTTCAGGAAGAGGCAGAGGCTTACACTCAGTGACTCAGAGCCTGTGTCTCTAAGCCTGAGCTCTTTGTAGTTCATTAGATCTCCACGTTTAGCTCCCACCACCATATCCTAAACGACCATTCAGAGGCAGTTAAGGAATTAAGTGCTTTCAAAGCATCTAAAATGTTCCACACCACCCTATGAGGTTGCAAGCTTCCTATCGGTAGTTTGGGCTTGAAGTTTAGGTCTTGCTAGCCTTGGGTTTTTTTTTTCCCCTTAAGGATAGAATTTAAATAAACGGAGTCTTACTCTACATCTTCATGGATCAGACATGAAGAAAGCAGCACTGTCAGCATGATCCATTGCCATGCCTTTGGGCACATCCTTGTCATCAGCCATGCTCTACAGAGCAGCAAAACATCACCGCTGGGTGTTCCTTCAGAGTTCTGCAGTCTGCCCCCTCACTATTATTTCTCAAACTACATAAGGGACTAACAAAACTCCATCCTGAGTTAGCAATTATATAGGAATTTAATTTAAAGGTTCATGCTGCTTAAAAAGCCTAAACTGCCTTAAAGGTTGTTGTGTGAAGTTCTGGAAAGGAGGAGCACTGGGAAGAAAAAGACCCAAGTAAGAAATCTTGTGGCAATAACCTCCTTAACCTCAAAAGGATGTGCTTGCTTTTAGCTAGGTTACCCTGGTCTCAGCTCCCCTTCCCCGTCCCTGTCTCTGCAGGGGCCTTTTCAGTGGCACCTGGTGTCACGCTGCTTGCCTTTGCTCCTCCTCACTCTCTCACTAACTGGCTCTGCATCTCATTCAGCTCAAGCAAAAATTCATTAAAACCCCAAATCGCTCCCTGGTTAAATGCTCTAATAGGAACTAGCCTATTGTCTTCAGCCCTGGCCTCTGAGTCCCTTCCTTTAATCACTTATCCTACTTTCCCTCCTGCCTGCAATTCTGCTTCATACCTTCCATCCTTCTGCCCTCATTGGTATTCAGCTGGTGTACAGAAATATGTTTCTGCTCTAGGCAAGCAATTATATCTCAATCTCCACTGGCTGGTCCTAGTGGCCCTCTTCACTGCTGCTCAGGGCGCTAGAAAATCAAGGCATTCATATTCTGCCCAGAGGCTCCATCCACTTCTGGCCTGCCAGCTCTTTGGGAGCTCTGCATATGTATGATGATGTCAGGGTCTATTTAAACAGAAGCTGTTTCATCCTGTGTTTTTTCTTTGTTTAATGATGTAGTAAAAACCAACAGAAAACCATACAGAGGGGTAGTCTCAGGATGAGAGAAGGAGCACTCTGGCCACCTGGTAGATCTCAACCTCTCCAAGAGGGAAAAAAAGACCAAATCTTCACCATGCCATGATCTTCAACAACCATTTGGCAGTTCAAGTGCCAGTTTACCCAGCCAGCAAGAGGTACATAAAGGACCTTTCTACTCAGTGCTCCAAAGGGCACCACCATGCAGCAACTTCCTCAGCTACAGTTATTCAAAACAGCAGGTGGAGGACAGAACACCACCTGCACAAAACCTCTGCAGGCAAAGCTGTGGGTGCAGCTTTGCCCTCCCTGTTGATGGGCAGATTTCGATACACGGTCACATCACCACATCTGCAGCTTGGAGGTGTTAAGCTGTGTCAGAGGATATTTAAGTTGGCAGCACTCTGCTATCTCCACTTGTTGCAAAGTCATAGAAATGTTTTGGTTGGAAGAGTTCTCTTAGGTCACCAAGTCCAACTGTTAACCCAGCACTGACAGGTCACCACTAAACCATGCCTCTCAGAACCACATCTACAAGGCTTTGAAACCCCTACAGGGATGATGACTCCACCACTTCCCTAGGCAGCCTGTCACAGGGCTTCACAACCCTTTTGGTGAAGAAATTTTCCCCAATGTCCAACCTAAACCTCCTCTGGGGCAACTTGAGGCCATTCCCCCTTTTCCTATCAGTTGATGGGAAGCAGCATACCACAGGAGCTATTTGCAACCTTCACCAAAGAATTTCCATTAGTTTACCCTATAAAAGTCAATTCCAGTAGTCATTTTGCACAAACACACCCACAAATTGCTCCAGAAGGTCAACTAGATAAATAATGGAAGGCTTCCACCTTTGAACTGAAGCTGCGAATGGCCACAGTCCCAGAAAAGAGCCAAAGGCACTTGCAACAGCAGAATTTACTGCCTGCAAAAACTGCTGACAGAAAATATCTTGGATCCCCAAGCCAGCCCCAGGGGACAAACTATCTGCCCAGCATTCTGAGAGAGCCCTGGCTCTGCAGAAATTACAGCCCCTTCTAAAAACAGGCAAGAGAAAGGTTGCTTTCCATCAAAGAGAGACAGCAAATGCTCTCCTGAACGCGGTTAATATTGACTTTGCTTCCACAGAATACTATCTGTTTACCCTGCTGAATTATTCGGGGCAGTGTAAACACCATATAGTATTCACACAGCAAAAATCAATGCCATGTATTATTGAAGACCTGGATAAGAGCACAATGGCCCTCGATAAGCACTCCTGGTGTGGTGGCCACTGCAGCTGGCTGTGGTTGCTGCTGATGGTGAAGGCTGTGATAAAAGCTGTAAGAGGTTATCAGGAAACACAGCCAGGTAAAGACCTGCCGCACAAAACTCTGCCTCCAGCATCAGCCAAAAACCTCTTGGCCAAGGCACACAGACTTCAGCCTCCTTTGATGACCAGCCTTTCCATTACAGATTTAAGCAGAACCAACCCCAAAATATAGATATTTAGAGTGTGTTAGCCAAGCATAGGAACTGGAATACTGAGCATACACACCTTCTGCTACTCAGCCCAGGGGCGACATGTGCCCATTAATTCCATCCCAGCACACAACAGGAGGGGGTTGACAACCAGAAGTGACTTATCTACATAAGAACTGCCCTCAGAGTGACATCCCCAAGCATTTGTCTAACACCTTCCCGCTTGAAGTGTGTTTTTACAGCTCCCTCCATAATTATACATCCTAATGAGGGAACAGCAGCAGTGCTGCCTTCTGCCCAGCCAGCACGTACCACTTCTTAACACTGATCGATGGCAGAGCCGTGACATCATGGTGGACTTAACGCAGTCAAAAGGCAAAGAGCCCTGAGGAGCACAGGGAGGACTCAGCGCTGAGCGCTGATGGGCTTTGTCAAATACCAGCCCTTTGGTACCAACAAGCTTCCCATTAGGCTCTGCAAACCTCTGCTATAGCCTCCAGGCACAACTGAATGCAAAGCAGCAAGGTACAGCACGGCGAAGAACTGTCAGGAGGCAACGTCTCCTTTCTTCTCCTAGTTAGATTCTACATTTGTGGAGCAGGGAAATCCCCAAAATCTTGTGCTGACTGAAAATACTCTGCAGGTTTGCGTTGGGCTTGTAGGACAGGACAACTGTGTCTAATGTGAAGACATGGCAGCGATCTCACTGCTTGTTATCTTGCAAACAGAAGGATGTGATTTCATTGCAAACAGGAGGAGGCAATTCAGGCATGACTGAGATTTGATCTGAGTCTTCTGCTTCTCTAGCATTTGAGAAATGTTCTTGAGGGATGTTTAAGTGCTACCTTGAGAGGATGGAGATTCCAATCTAAGTGTTTGCCAACAGACTCACTAATAAGAATATCTAGATTAACTAAGCTAGCACCGTAACCAGGGCCTTTGACGGATAATTACACTGTCACCTGCTATCTCTGTGGTGCTTTGAGATACCTAAGCAGATCTTCCTCAAAATATAACAGCAACCAAAAAAAAAAAACCAACCCATACTCAAGATTAAAGAATATCGATTTTTGCAGCACCAGACCTGCACACATCTGACAGGAAACTCTCTTGTTATGTAGTCAGTTGCTTTTCCTTTAAAATAAAAATAAAACTAACTCAGGCTTCCTCCCCTCTTAAGTGCTCATGAGGTGAGGTATGAGTAGGCCACTCTTTTGGCTTATGCCTTATTTACTAGTGTTCCCTTCTCCAGTCACCTCCAACACTGAAGAGTGTGGAGGGGTACAAGCGGTACTGCCGGTCCACTTCCCAAATCCCAGCTATTAAAGCCCATCTCCCGGCTGCAAGCTTGAGAAGCCAAGGCAAGAATCACCCAGCGGCAGGGTGCCGAGGCTGCCTCTCCCCGATGGCTGCCGGCACCGGGAACGTCCCCCTGGACATTTGCAGACTTACAAAGCACGGGGAGATTCCCCTGTGGGATTTTATGCTTCATTTGTACTGACGTTTGAGGTGCAGCTCCCAACGTGGCTCTCTCATCCCCTCCCCAGGCTCCCCACCGAGCAGAGGCTGCCGGCTCCTCCCGCCTTCCCCATTCACTTACCGCAGGCTTGCCGGAGAGCCAGCTCCTGGCAGCATCTCCGCCCTGCCCTGGACGGTCCTGCTGCAGCCCTGCTTCTCACCCTTCCCGGCTCCACCCTCAAGCACCACCACCAGGACGGGTGTCTAAGCAATTAGAGGAGCTGACAAGCCAGCATGGAGAAGCTGGGCTTGCTCAAAGTGCTGCAGAGATCCACGTCAAAGCTGGGAGGAGGTCAGAGGCCGGGATGGAAATGTTTGCCCATGGCAATGCCTCCAATTCTTCACTAATGACACTGCTGCTGCTCTGATGGAAAGGATCAGAAAGACTGACTAATGAACACAACTCATTACCGAAGGCCTCCCGGGCACAGGATGACAGGGTTTCAGACAAAAATTCATCCTGGCTCGCAGCAGCGTGACAGAGTTTGCAGGTTTAGGCTCCAAATAATCATCCTGATGGAGCTGCCAGTGTGTTGTGCTAAGGCAAGCTGCACAAACCCTGCAAGTCTTAAGAAAGAAGCCAGCTAATCCAATTACAAAGTTTGTTTTACTTCCAAGAGGTCAATCGAAGCACCCTGTAATGCTCTTGTGACACCTAAATCAAATGATCTGGCTTGCCACAGTGCTGACAGCTCTTCCAGTGACAAGGAAGAGGGGGAAAGATGGGGGACCTTGTACCAACACACAAGGGATAAGCCAGGGAACAGGATCTCACAGATGTCCCTTGCTTTGTTCTATTTGGAATGGGGATTTTGGAGAAAGTGTTAACTTTAATTTTTTAAATAAAAAGAAGATCTGTACTTGAATTCTGTGTGTCCACTTATTTTGCCTTGCCCCACTTCCCACTCCCAAGAAACAAAATGGCATTTCTCACTCGAGGTGCTGCAAGCTGTGGCGCAGATATCTGACTTCCATAAAAGTAATTTTAGTCCTGGTTCTCACATCACCTTGTCTTCCTCTCCTGCTGCAACCACTCAGGATCACAGTTAATTACTCTCCCACCTACCAGCAAATTCACTCCACAGGGGTTGCACCCCACAGTTTCTAACGTGGCAGCAACAAGGGCTAAGTGACATAACCCACTTTTCCAATCCATCAGCTGGCTGAGAAAAGCAGAGCTAAGGTGCACTTGGGTATTCTCTTCCACTTCCCAGTACAACAGAGTGTGACATCCACACCATTCTTTTCCCTTTCTTGCTGTGCATTGCCACCCTTCACCTGGAGGTCACACCTCTGCCTGGGGTTGCTGCAGTGGGACCCACTAAGGCAGAAGCAATGATGCACTCTGGTGGGAAGCCATCTGTGCCAGCAGTGTCACCACTGTTAGTGGCTGAAACCAGTGTGATTAACGAGGAACAGACAGCAGTTACGAGACCTGGGAATCTTCCACCATGCTTTCAAACAGCAGCACGTTTCCCATTCATCTTCCTCTGGTCAGAGCTGGCAGAACCTCTGTGTTTGGAAGGGATGGTCCAACACCTTCGTGCAAAAGCCCATTAATCGAAGGATGGCAGCTCACATCTCTATTCCTTGGCAAAGCAAGGAGCTTTACTGTTTTATGCTGGCTTTAAAAAGAAAAACAATTTAGACACCACTTCAAGAGAGAAGTTCATTTCTGAGGCAAAGATGAGAACACAGACAGAAGCACTACCCTTTGGAGACAGACCTATTTAGTTAACTTCTGTATTTTTAATTACTGTCATTTTCCTGGGCTGTTAAATGAGAGAGGCAGTGTGCATGGCAGTCACATTATCTTAGACCCACTGAAGGCTCTCCAGGGCACTTCCCAGCCGATGGCAGTGTGTTCAGCACTCTTATTTGGAGTACCTGGAAAGGGTATGGGAGCAGTATGAAACCAGAGAAGCTTACCCAAATGTCTACGCCACATGAATTATCCTTAGAACAATTCAGAGATTAATAAATAGCTGGACACTAGCCACAGACCACAAAGATTTCATTGGGCAAGGTGTGTAAATCAAAGTGACCATGAGAACTGGCATAAATCATCTTTCCTTTCAGTTAAAGGATAAAATCCCACACAGCCAATTTTAAATCAGTAATGTGTTCCTGAAAAAAAAACAACAAACCAACAAGGTAACCACACAAATGCTCAGGCTGAAGCAGCAAACCCCACAAAACAAGAAAATGATGGAAGACAGCAAAGCACTCAAGGAGCTCTATTCTTCCAAGTGCAGAAGACAAATCGCTCTTCTAGGTGAGCCAGATATATTTTGATGACACCATGTAAGCCAAAGGCATGAAGGGAAGAGAAAACTGACAGCAGCAAAACCAAGATGCATCTCATTTTACAAACAATGAAGTTGGAGCATAAATCATGCATAAAGCTGATAAAGAATCGACCAGCACTCTTAGAATAGTACAATACCACTCCAGCTGTATTGCTTCTCCTAAGAGCTGAATGCCTAAACATCCAACCTTACAAAGCCTCAACCGGGTCTGAGTGAGCACCAAAACCAAGGCTGGCTCTTCTGCATATGCCAGGATACCTTCTTTAATGCAAGTGCACTTAAAACAAAAGGAGATCCCTGCAGATTGCTACAGTAAACTGAAGGGGAAGCAGCTATGCTGCTGCACATGTCAGAGAAAGCCCATCTGCTTTTGGCAGCATGAAAACACTGCAAAAAGCAGTTTGTGTCAAAACAGCGCTGCACTTCGGGTAAATATTCTGCTGCAGACTTGGGCTTAATCATTTGGAGTCACCATCTCTGAAGGTGTTCAATAAACATGCAGACATGGCACTTCGGGACATGGATTAGTGGGAATGGTGGTGTTGGGTTGATGGTTGGACTTGATGACCTTAGAGGTCTTTACCAATCTTAATAATTCTATCATTTTATGATTCTCAGTAGGTTTCTGCAGGGATTAAATAAAGCAATATAATATTCAGCTGGGGAAAGCTACTAAGCACTGACAGAGAGGCTGATACCAGGGCTGAACAACTCAATGCAAAGTGAGGGTCAGAAAGAGGCTTGGGGGAGCAGAAGCTCCTGCTCGGCTGTATTGCAAGCACACTCACTCTGGTTGCTAGGTAGCTTCAGGTTACAGATATGCCTCATTTGCCTGTGCAAACACACCCTGTAGGACTATATTTACAGAACAACATGGCCTTGGCTTCCCTTTTCCTCTGAGTGACATAAAAATACTGAGAATTCTTCCTTCAGGAACTCAGCAACAGTTGTCCTTGGACTGCTGCTCCTGTCCCTGCAATGTGGTTGTGTTTCTGAGCCCTAATGAAACTGGGCAGCTTGAATCGACATTTGCTGCCACACTACTGCTGCCTGCTCTGCTGTTTCACTTTGTGGAGTGGTTGCTCCCACCTCAGCTTCGCTAACTGAGAAGCTATCTTCATATCAGGATGATATCTTGGAGTTAACTCTGTCAAAATAGACTTAGTCCCAGGACAACATGATTGCAAGTTTGGGAGAAGAAACCTAACAGAATTTATTTTACTATCATACCAGTCTAACATCCCAAATGCAATTAGCAGAGAAAATTATATTCTGCATCTACATGAAAAGGAAGAAAAGTAAAGAAATGGCTTCTCTGAGAGAAGAAAGAATCAGAATGATGCACTGCCTGACCAATGAGAACTATTAAACAGTGGTATTTTGGGGAAACTGAGCTACTCCTCCAGATCCCAGAACACACTGGGTTACTGGGAGGATTCTTAGCTACAGGAGGTTTGGAGAAGGAAATACTACAGCAACACAGAATCACAGAATGGTGGGGGTTGGAAGGACCTCTGGAGATCATCTAGTCCAAGGCCCCTGCTAAAGCAAAGTCACCCAGACAAGTTGCCCAGGATTGCAGCATCCAGGTGGGTTTTGAAAGTCTCCAGAGAAGGAGACTCCACAACCTCTCCGGGCAGCCTGCTCCAGCACCCTGACAGGAAAGAAGTTTTTCCTTTGGTTCAAGTTAAACCTCCTGTGTTCTAGTTTGTATCCATTGCCCCTTGTCCTATCATTGGGCACCACAGAAGAGAGCTCACATGACACTGAAAATGCCACATGTGACTAGAAGCAGCATACATCACTTAATAAGGTGGCATTTGTACATTAGCTTGAGCCTCTTCCAGCAAGCACATGAAAACACAGCATAAGAATGCTCTAAGTGCACTCTGTATGAATTTGCTGGCTTTCAGCACCAACAAATCCTTCTAGCCACACAGTCCATCTTCACACAGCTGGCAGACATGAGCTAAAAATCCTGCAGAGCAGCTACAAATGACTCAATGTTCAAACTAAGGGAAGCAGACAAGCCTTCCCAGGGGGCTGCAATGTCCCCAGGAGTCCCAAGAGGAGGACAGGCACTGGTGTACATTACCTAACCTCCCAAGAAAAGGCCACCAATCACCCCCTCAGCCTGGCAGCCAAAAGCTGTCATTCCAGAGGTACAAGTCATAGGCTTACAAACACAGACACGAAAAACTGTTTAAATAAAACTCCTCTTACCACTGCAGCTACAGGTTCGTAACCGCAGTTTAGAGCAGGTCTGAGAAGCAAGGACCTTTATCAGCACCTGAAGGGGACCTACATGAAGGATGGAGAGAGACTGTTTACAAAGGCCTGCAGTGACAGGATGAGGGCAATGGCTTCAAAGTAGAGAAAAGCAGATTTAGATTGGATGTTAGGAGCAAGTTCTTTACTACGGGGGTGGTGGAACACTGGAACAGCTTGCCCCAGGGAGGTGGCTGGGGCCCCTTCCCTGGAGATATTCAAGGTGAGACTTGACAGGGCTTTGGGCAACTTGGGTCTAGTTGAGGATGTCCCTGCTGTCTGTGGTAGGGGGTTGGACTAGATGACCTTTGGAGGTCACTTCCAGCCCAGACCATTCTATGATTCTATGATCAGTTTAACATTTATTTTGGGCAGCGTTTGCTCTCTCACCAGCAAGCAGCCAGCCCCCAGCAGATGTTTCATAGGTAAGGGATGGGTGTTTGCTGTCCTTCAGCAGACACACAGAAGGTGTGGGTGAGCAGTGCATCTATTTTTAACTGTAACATCATAACAACTCGTTGGTAGACCATCTGATTCCCAGTGCAAAAAGAAGTGGCAATCTATGTAAAGCAGAGAGATAAATATTGATTCCTAACAGGTACAGCATATTAGAAAAAGCATTTTTGTCGGAATAGGTTTGCAGGGCTGAGAAAGCAGGGCAAGGTATTTACAACAGCAACAACTGCAAGCTCTTGACTCCCACTGACAAAAGTGGATGGACAAAAGCTGGGAGTCACGAATAGCTCTCAGCAATTGGAACCAGCCCCGTGCCTGGCTCATAAACACCTCATTACAGCCCACTCCCTGCCAGACGTGAAGAGCAAACAGTTATGTATGGCAGCAAGGAGAAGGAGGGTCAGCAGTGCTGGCACAGATGCAGGCTTCAGGGGGAGTAAAAAGAGGTCAAACCCTTCGACAGGACATTTAAGAGAGATGCTGGTTTTCCTCTTGGTTCCAAATCTACCCCAACCTTCCCACAGAAGGCTCGTCCAGGGCGTCCCCCTGCAGGGAGGAGAAGCATTAGTCAGCCTCCCCAAAGCATGCACTCTATATAAAAGCATATAAGCAGTGACTATAGCCAGGCAATCTGTGTTTTTCTCATCTCAGGGCTTGGCAGTGGTGACTAACTGGACTGCAGGGCTGGAACTGAAGAGCTGCAGAATGTCACTGAGCAAACACAGTAAACCAGGAACAAGCTCTGGGGACATGGCAGCAGGAAGGAGATGTGCAGATGGGCCAGGCACTGTGTCCATCACTGATGCTCCCACCCCAAGTCTGCCTGCACCTTTGGATACAGATTGCTTGACTTCCAGCCCTCGGCCAGCTCACCCCAATGCACCTGCTCTGCACTGCACTGCAAGGCTTGAGGAACATTATCTGTGTGACTTCAGGCTCAGCTACGTCAAAGCAGCCATTTTATGGCCACGGGGAGGCTTCTAATAACCCTGCCACCCCTCCAAAAAAACAGCGTGTTAACTAGAAGGATGCCCTGGACACTCCCCCCTGCTCCACCACAATCCTGTTTCAGGGTAACTGCTCCTGGGTGTGTGCAGTTGCTAACTTCTGGAGGTATGGAAGGCATGTGTTTTCAAATCAAAGAATACAGCCTTCAGGAGTTCAGAACAATGAAAGGCAGGGCGACTGCCTCAAGTGCAGAAACTAAAAGCTTTTTCCTTCAGAACAAGAGCAGAATCAAGTAATTGTCGTTTCCAGGGAGATGGGGAACTTCAGGGATCAGAGCTCAATCTGCAGTTAAATGGATTGGAAACAACTCCCTGTCAGCTGCGAAAAAAACATGGATGAAGATACACACAAAAATCCAGGCAGGGCATATTCCTGGCACTGTGCACTTCTCCCTATGCTCAGGAATGATGGACTGACTTTATTTAGGTGATCCTGGTTAGCTATTCATGAACCATATAATGACTTAGGTTGGAAGGGACTTAAGAGATTATCTACTTCAACTTCTCTCCATCATGGGCAGGGACACCTCTCAACTAGACTTGACTGCACAAGGCCTCATCCATGCTGGCCTTAAACACCTCCAGGAAGGAGGCATCTGCAGCCTCCCTGGGCAGCCTTTTCTAGAGTTTCACCACACTTATGAAGAAGTTCTTCAGTACAAGATGCAGCCTGAACCTACTCATCTGCAGCTTAAAACCATTTCTCCTTGTCCTAATGCTAGACACCCTTATGAAAAGTCCCTCCTATGGCCTTCCTCAAGGATCTCTTCATGTATTGGAAAGCAGCTGCAAGGTCTTCCTGGAACCTTTGTTGAACAATCCCAGCTCCCTCAGCCTGTCCTTGCAGCAGAGGTGTTCCAACCCTTGGATCACCTTTGTAGTCCTTCTCTGGACTTATTCCAACAGCTGGACACAGAACTGGACACAGTATTCAAGGTGCAGTCTCCCAAGAGCATAGGGGCAGAATCACCTCTCTTGCTGTGCTGGCCACACTCTTGATGCACAGCCCAAAACATGGTTGCCCCGTGGGCTGCATGAGCACACCACTAGCTCATGTTGAGTTTCTCATCAATCAATACACTCAGGTCTCTTTCTTCAGAGCTACTCTCAACCCCCTCTTTCCTTATCCACCTCCCATTTAACTTCCCTTCACAGCAAAACCTGACAGGCATTTCAAGTTTCCTCCTGCTGAGACAGAAATGCAAAAGTTCTCTCACACTCCAGAAGTGCAGTCCAAATCAGACCAGGCATGTGAAAAATGCCTAAAAGAAGACCTTAAAATACCCTT
Source organism: Psilopogon haemacephalus (assembly GCA_013396835.1). NCBI lineage: Eukaryota > Metazoa > Chordata > Aves > Piciformes > Megalaimidae > Psilopogon > Psilopogon haemacephalus. The sequence continues at coordinate 241,095 of VWZI01023240.1, read as the reverse complement.
TGCAAGGTAGGCAGACCTTCGCCTTTCCACTGAGCTGTTTCACAGGTGCCAATAGACAGGAGCTCACGTGTCAAGGGGATGCCAAATTCTGAGCTTCCCTCATGTGAAGAGCGAGCCCCACGACTTTGCAGAAGGATCTTCCAAAATGACCATTACCTTTGTGAGTGCTGTAGAGGGCTGCAAATGTCACCACGAAGAAGGTGGTGGAATATTTTCCAGCGTTAACCAGATGAAAGGCCCGTTTGTTATCACGGTAACGGCGCAGGCACTGGATGAAGCGCAACCAAGCAGGGATGCACTGGACAACTGCTCTCACTCCGTAGGAGTAGCTGTAACAAATCTGATTTTCTGCAACAGAAAACAGTTTCAGAGACACAAGAATCAGTAAGTTCAAGAGTTTCTATTGTTTTCCTCTCTGTAAAGGTTAGATCACTTGACATGAGAGCAATTCCCCATCAACATCTCTTGCTTAGGCACACACAGGTACACATCCAGAACAGTGAGAAGTTCATCACCAGAAAGTATCCTGAAGTTTTATCACAGAATCAGAATTGTCAGGGTTGGATCCTCAAGGAACATCCAGTTCCAACACCCTTGCCATGGGTGGGGACACTTTCCACTAGATCAGGCTGCTCAGAGCCACACGCAACCTGGCCTTAAAAACACCCAGGAATGGGGCTTCCATCAGTTCCCCAGGCAACCAGTGTCTCACCGACCTTATGGTGAAGTATGTCTTCCTAACATTAAATCTCCCCTCCTCTAGCTTGCACCCATTCCCCCTAGTCCTATCACTACGTGACATCCTAAAAAGTCCCTCAGTAGCTTTCTTGCAGGCTCCCTTTGGATACTGAAGGGCCACAATAAAGTCTCCTCAGCACCTTCTCCTCTCCAGACTGAAAAACCCCAACTCTTTCAGCCCGACTTCACAGAAGAGGTTCTCCAACATTCTGATCATCCTCATGGCCCTTCTCCATCTTGAAGGCATTCAGAAGACAGGACATCAATAACACATCCAGACAAATCATCCTCTAATTCTTTCACTGCTGCCAGTACAATCAGCATGCAAGGAGATTAGAAATAATCTATTTTTAAATTCATTTTGTGCCCTTGGCAGAACTGTGAATAATCAAATTAAGGATGGAATTACAAAAGGCCTTTGACACTAGATTTTTGTGCATAAATGGGAGAGCATTTCCAAACTCTGCAGGACAGCTGAAAAATGCTATGTTGCCTAAGATGTCCCTGACCTATTTTTCTTGTTCATTGCAATAGGAAAAAAAGCCCCAAAATATATTTTGGTATGTGTTTGGGGTGTGGCTTTTGTTTAGTTTTGTCTTGTTTTGCTTGTCGTTGGTTTTGGTTTGGGATTTTTTTTTAGTTGGTTGTTTTTGTTGCTAGGGTTGGATTTTGTCTGGTTGAGTTTTGGGGTTTTTTAAGAGGTTATTTTTGGTAGTATTTTTGCCTTCTTTTTTTTTTGTGTGCATGTGTGCATTTGGTTTTGATTTGATTTTTTTCTTTTTAAGCAAAGCTGGGGCATAGCCCAGCAACTGAGGTGAGAGGCAGCTACATCAACATGACATACTGGCATGCTCCTGATGTTTGAAAGCCTTATTTTTATTGAGCAAGTGACCAAAAAATAACCATCTTTGCCTGGAACGCTCCAACCATGCCATGATCTTGTGCTGTTTCCCTCAGCACATCTAAACCAAACACCTCACTGGCTTACAAACATTTGTTTCTTATTTAGACTAATGGAGGCAAGGTTGTTCACCCTGGAGAAGGCTCTGAAGAGGTCAAATAGCAGCCTTCCAGAACCTGAAGGGGGTATATAAGAAGGCTGGAGTAAAAGGAATGTTTACAAAGGCCTGGAATGATAGGATGAGGGGCAATGGTTTAAAATTAGAGAAGAGTATATTTAGGTGGGATATTAGGAACAAGTTCTTTACCGTGAGGGTAGTGGAACACTGGAAGAGGTGGACCAAGAAGGTGGTTGAGGTCCCACTCTTGGAGCTATTCAAAGTCAGGCTTCATGGGGCTCTGGGTAACCCGATTTAGTGGAGGATATACCTGCTTACTGCAGGGGGGCTTGGACTAAATGACTTTTGGAGGTCCCTTCCAACCCAGACCATCCTATAATTCTATGACTCGAGTCAGTGGCTGTACTTCCATTCCCCAACGTGCTTTGAAGTTCTAATCTCTGTCATGTACTTGACATCCCAACTACTCTACAATTCTATGATTAAACTGCTAATTATCCTAAAGCACTGCATCCTCATTCCTCTGCTTGGACTGGAAGAGGACAAGTTGCTATCCACTCAGTTGCTTTATTCAATTGTTATTTTTAACAACTAAATAAGCATTCAGTTACTTGCAACACTGTCTTAAAAGAAAAAAATCAGACAGATTGGATGAACAAAGCAAACACTGATGCTTATTGAAGCATACTGCAAATTCTTTCAGCAGAGTGTCAGAACCATCAGATGGTAACAAATTGACAGCAGTCACTGCTTGAAAATGGAAACAGCCCAATCCAGTAGGAGACAGGTACTATTTTGCCACTGGGAAGGCCAAAGTCAAAACTCATACACCAGCTCTGAGGCTCTTCTGGCTAGAAAGAAGTGGCAGAGCATGCACAGCCCTGGTGTTACAGCATCAGCTCTGACTGAATGAAGTGTGGCACTAACAAGCTCCAAGGAAGTTTCTCCATCCTCTCTTGCTTTAGGGCACCGTGTGAGTGCCTGTAAGAAGCAGGCTACAGCACCAAAAATCGTGGTTAACAAGCTCATGGAACCTGCTTTCTTGTCGAGCAACAGGAAGAGGCTGAACACAAACCCGCTATGAAATAAAACAATGCCAGGAAAATGGATTTCTCTTTCCAATCAAGAAGTGTTGTGATGAATATACACATCATGCCCAATGACTGGATTAGGAAATGAACATGGATGTGAAATTCCATTTCTCTGGATGGAAGCGAGAAAGGACAGAATCTCTCTAATGCTGTGCTTACAAGAAATGCCAATTATTTAATTTCCTATGTCATTGGTAACTTCTTCATAACCATCTGTCTGATCTGAAGAAGTTGCCTTGCACAGTATTTTTGAGGTCATTCTGACCACACTGGCACAAGCTGCCAGCATTACTCTACCTGTATTTGCCAGAAGTCCCGCGTTGTCCTCCCACTGAACCTCAAAGCTGTAGAAGCAGATCATGTATTCCAGATCCATCAGTATCACAACCAGGCTGTTGAGCTGATCAGCCAGCCAGAAATCTGCGAAGCCTACCTTGTGGAAGGGAGCAGTGAACACTCGAAACTGTCAGGAAAACAAACAAACAAACAATAAAGAATAATTCATGACATTGTCAAAGAAGTCTAAATGCAGTGGCAGAGCATCGCAGCATTGAGCAAATATGGAAATAACAGAAATGCCTCAAGATTTATTATTGACCTTTCCCTTGTCACGGCAAAAAAAAATATATCTGTCTCTCCATTTTTAGCATAAATAACATTCCTGCTTTCCTTCTCCTTTATGTAACTATTCATGTGCCCTCACACCTTTCTGATTTTTTTACTGGCAGAAAAGCCCAGTCTCCTTCAGGCAAGTTACAAGAAACTGTCTCCATGTAAGAGCTCCACATAATTTTTCTCCTGCTGCTTCTCAATTTGATTACTGTTTTCTTTCAGTCATTTAAGTCCTCTTTACTGACATTTTCCACACCCACCTTCTCCCTCATACTTAATGTCAGATTACAGACCCCCAGCCTGGCCATTAGTCCGACCATGACTCTGTTTACTTAACATGTGAATTGTGCTTGGGTGTTAGAAGTTGTAAAAGTGATTATTGTTACTGCTGGACCTGCCAAAGCCTCTAGAAAGGAAAGAGTTAAAAGAAAGGGCAGAGGAAATCCTATTGCATGTCAATTAGACTCCCACTCAATCCCAGTCCACTTTCCCTCTAAGCCTTAACAGCAGTTTTACCATTTCCAAACCAGACAGTTTTCATGGTCCATTACCTTTGATTACAACTCTCTCTACCCAGTTAGTTATAGTTACTAATGGCCAATTTCTCGGAGAGACAGAGGCAGCACCATCCGGCACTTCAGAGATTTATGAACCTTTAAATTAATGAAAGCACAGGCTAACCCTGAGCTTTCACACTGCCCTCCTTATTAACCTACAGGGTACACAGTGACAGCAACCTGGGAAAGGACCGACACATTCCCATCAGCTCGTAATGCCAATTTAAGGCTCTGGTCCTAAATTTTAAAGCCAAATAGGGGATTAAGGCTTAGTGGCATAAAGCAGATATGGATCTTGACCCAGAAAGCACTGTGATCATGTAGGACAGCAACCATTACAAAGGCTCAAACAGGGCCAGGCTTTAGAGAGGTCTGTCCTCAAAGCCAGCCAGCTGCAAGAACAGCTTCTGCAGAGGTCAGAGAAACCACACCAACCTCTCTTTTCAAAAGGTCCTTCCTCTGTTTTCAGCACTCCCTGATACTATCTTAACCTATTTCATCACAGAGCCTTCTTTTTTTTTCTGCAAACAATGACTAACTAAAACAAATGAAGTGAAAACAGCTTTACAGCTTTTCTTTTTTCCTCCCTGAAAAAAAAAGATAAATTAATAAAATCCATGGTTTTATAAAATTTAGAGAGAGACACTCAGCACTGCCAGATGACTGCATAAAACTTTTAAGAGAATAGAAGAGAGCAGAAGATTTTCACACAAATGTTAGAACAGACAAGTAGTCAACAGATATGGCCATGACCTAGCTAAGGCATTGGCATCTCTACCAGCTGTCCTGAAGAACTTCTGCTGCCATTTGAACCTCCTGATCCTACATGGCAGGCCCTGTGGTTTCCAACTGCTACCTTACACTGCCTGGGCACAGCTGGAGCTGCAGCCCCGCTACCAGAGGGTGCTGGCAGGTACCAGAGGCAATTGCTCCCTTTCAAGCTGTGAAGTGTATTCAGCATCCTCCACAAGACAGAATAGAATACCAAAAGCTGGAGCCAAACTTCAGTTTCAAGCATTGGGTTGCAATTATAGATCAACAGTTCCACAATCTGAGCACGGATTTCCTGGTGCTGATTACTGCAGTCTGAATAAGTGCTGAGATGGTGGACATTTGAGCTGGAGCTAAACTCTCCCTAGATTTTCACCTCTCTCAGACAGACTCCCTGTGGAGAGTGTGGGCATGCAGACGCTGTGCCATCCCCTCTGCTCAGATCCAATTCCTCCTGTTGAGTTGCTCTCCTCAGCCTACACAAAGGCACTCATGGGGTCCCCAGCCAGCAGCAAAGGGGCAAAGAACGCTCACCTAAGCACGTAGGCGAGAAAGATGAGCCTAGCATGGGAATTAAAACTTACTACAGGCTACATAACTTTTTCCACTCAGGGGAAGATCGATTCAGATGTAACCTGCAGTCCCTCAGGGATTAGCAAAAGAGATTCCAACTCACGAGTACCAACAAGCAGTTGGCAATAGCTTTAAACTAAAAGAGGGGAGATCTAGATGAGATATAAGGAAGGGATTTTTTTTTCACACTGAGAGTGGTCAGACACTGGCCCAGGTTGCCCAGACAGGTGGTAGGTAGAAGCCCCATCCCTGGAAACATGCAAGTTCAACAGGACTCCAAGCAACCTGATCTAGTTGAAGATCACAGAAGGTTAGGGGACCTTGAAACTTCATCCAGTTCAACTCCACTGCCAAAGAAGGATCACCTATACCGGATCGCATCCAAGCAGGTCTTGAATATCTCGAGAGAGGGAGGCTCCACAACCTCCCCAGGCAGCCTCTTCCAGTGTTAAATCAAGATCTTCCTGCAGAATGCAGTGGGGGTTGAATCAGATGACCTTTAAAGGTCCCTCACAACCCAAAAGCAGTCTGTGACCATGGGTAGATGCAGTAAGCCTCCCAGATCCATCTGGAAATGCTACACCATGCTACAGTATGCTCCTGATTTGGTTCAAGTTAAAATGGAAGGTGCCAGTAATGCTCTGCTACTCCCAATATCTCAGACTCCTTGGGGCTGGAAATGAAATACATTAAGCATGCGAAGAAAAATGCTCACCAAACCAAAATGTGTGTGAACAGCACAGCTCTAAGAACTGTGTTATTTAAACCTCCTTTCTGCCAGCGAGCTGCTGGCGGCTGCACGGAGGAATAAAATACACCCAGGCAGGCAATTACCTACAATAGAAATTAGAAAAGCCTAACAGTTACCCTTTATGTGGTTTGTCTGGCCTCCCTTTTTTCCTCCACCTTCCACATAACACACAGCCAGAATTACTGTGTCATTTCCCACCATTAAGGTGATCTTGCATTTTGATGTAGCTTTTATTTCCCCAGGAGACCTCAGGATGAATTGGCCTCTGCACACTCAAAGGCGTGCTTGTGTCACAGACTGCAGCATAGCCCAGGGACAGCTGGGATGGAGCAGGTATTGGAAGCTGCCTAAAGAACACAGATTCTTACCCTGTTAAGGAAAATTAGCACAGCTATTGCTCACAGGGTTAGAGCACTGCCAGTGCTTCCCTTAACACCAAGGGACAGCAGCAAGACTAATGAGGCTTGGGACTAAAAGGCACAACTAGGAGACATGGCTGATGCTAGAAGGCAAAAAATAAGAAAACTGAAATAGCAGTAAGTTAACAAATCAAGTAACAGAGGTGAGCACACAGAGGTTAACGAGCTGTGGCTATACCTGCACACACATGCCTGAAGCATGATTCTGAATTTCATCTTTGCTATGTTCCAGATAAGTTAATTATTTTAACTGGCACTAAAATAATTCTATGCGTAACATCAGTCAGCCAAACCCTCTCCTGCCCCATGCTCTCAGAGCAGTTCCAGCAAGAGCAAGGCATCAAGGGAACTGACTTGATTAAAGTCAATTTAAAAGGGCATACAGGGTGGGGGATGAACTTGTGAAACAGCCATTTGGAAAGGAACTGATCAGCCATCCGACATGTGTGACTACTGTTCTTTTGCAGCTCCCACCTATAACTGGAACACTGAAGTAGCACACACATTTAATAGATTTATCTTTAAAACAAGAGGGGATGGCCTCAAGCTGGACATTAGGAAACATTTTTTTCACAGCAAGAGTGGTCAGGCATTGGAATGGGCTGCCCGGGGAGGTGGTTGAGTCACCAATCCTGGATGTGTTTAAAAATTCTTTGGATGTGGTGCTTGGGGATATGGTTTAGGGTGAACCTTGTAGAGCAGAGATATTGGTTGGACTTGGTGATACTGAGGGTCTTTTCCAGCCTGAATGTTTCTGTGATTCTGTGATCTTACTATAGAACAGGAGCTGGGTCTGAAATAAATGGTTTAAGACTACAAACATATTTTCCTGAGGAAAAAGCCCAACAACTTATAAACACAATTTTTTAAGCAGAAACTTTTGCAGAGGTTCCCTCTCCATCAGTGAAGCCTCTCAGTGTTGGCACTCACCCAGTCTGGGCTGAGGAGCAATCCTGCAGCTTTGCCTTGGAGCACCATAACCCTAATATGTTTTGCTACTTTAAGCAACAAGCAAACAAAGACATCTGAGTGTTTCTATATGTACAGAAGTATGTGTACAGCTGTCTATAGAAGATTAGCAAGTAGCTGCCTGCACCTGGAAGATAATGACAGACTGGTAGAGACAAGCAAAAGCTGCTTTTGTCAGCTCATGCTCAACCACCACTTGTATTCCATACCCTACCAGGTCTGCTCTGTGAATACACAGTGGTATAAGCATCCCTCTCTCCTGAAGATTAGTGACACTTGTATGTACTTAACTGCTACTGCTCAGCTACAGCTTGGTTTTGTTTTGTTGTTTGGGTTTGTTTTTTGTTTTTTAATGTATTTATTTAAATCAGGCTTGAGACTTACCAATAGTTTGAGCAGCCAAAACCGGGACTTGTAATATAAGGTTTTTGTAGGGTTGATGAGAAAAAGCAACATGAAGCCATACAAGATGAGTGGATTCACCTGCATGGGGATGTAGGTGAATTTACCATATATACATGCCAGCAGGCTCAGGCACCACAAAACCCCCAGGAAACCAGCAATCTACAGAAACAGAGAAAAAAAAAAAAAGTAAACACAAATATACCTTATGAAAATACAGCTCCCAAACCTACAATGAATTCTCATTACAAGGAAAGGGAGAGCAGTGCTCAATCCTGTAATCTAATCAGACTTCAGCAACTTCCTCTTCTAATTGTATTAGACCTCCTTGCCAGGAAACAGTGTGGGATTTATCCTGCTGAGACATCTCACAGCTCAACCACTCCTACAATCTGCTCTGGTTACCTCAAAGAGATGTTGATGGGACAAGTTGCTGCGGGGATTGAGTTCGAAGATGAGGACGTGATTCACTCCAGCCTGTCTCCAGCCATATGTGTTGATGCCCAGGAGAAAGAGGAATTCTATCAGGAGAAAGCCACCTCGATAGATTCTCACCAGTGGCCACACATTTGGTCCATCTATAAAAGCCACACCTGGCAAAGAGAAAAATGAAAGCACCTCAGCAATAGCACAAGTCAGGTCATGAAGCAAAGCTGTCCTCCACTGCTGGAACAGGCTGCCCTGGAGGCATTCATGGTCAACCCTGATGGGGCCCTGAGCAACCTGTTCTAGTTGGAGATGTCCCTGCTCACTGCAGGGTGGTTGGATAAGATGACCTTTGAGGGTCCCTTCCATCTCAATGCATTGTGTGATTCTCAGGTGATGGGCACTAGCCCATGGAAACAAGAATATGCTCCTGAGGGAGCTGGAGTTGTTCAGTCTGGAGAAGAGGAGGCTCTGGGGAGACCTAATAGCAGCCTTCCAGTTCCTGAAGGGGCCTACAAGAAGGCTGGAGAGAGACTGTTTACAAAGGCCTGTGGTGATAGGACAAGAAGCAATGGCTTCAGACTAGAGAAGAGCAGATTTCGATTAGATGTTAGGAACAGGTTCTTCACCATGAAGGTAGTGGAACACTGAAACATGTTGCCCAGGGAGGTGGTTAGGGCCCCATCTTGATATTCAAGATGAGGCTCAACAGGGCTCTGGGCAACCTGATCTAGTTAAGAATGGCCCTGCTAACTGCATGGGAAGCTGGACTAAATCTGGGTTGGAGGTCCCATCCAACACAGACCATTCTATGATTCCTACACACCTGCATATTGCAGCAAGTGGAGGACTTTTTGCCTAGGCTGTCAGAGGATTCTGAAGTATTTTAGAGTATTTAGGAGCCTTCTGGGAAAAATTCACTTTGCAGCTGGTGTAGTTGGGTCATTAGCAGCATCTTAAATCCCTTGTCTCACACTACACAGGCACAAGGGACAGCACTGGCATAAATCGTGACTACACGCACTGAAATGTTCTGGTTTAATGGAGATGAAATCCCAACAGACAGATAGAACAAATACTTCAGCTCGCCACAAAACCCGAGAAGCACCATTTAGAGCATTTCAAACAACACAGAGCTGGGCCTCATCACTGAGCTCAACACCACCATAATGCATATCCATAACGAGCAGTGCAATATCCACCTGCACCCAAACAGAAATCCCAGCATAAGGCAGCAATACTGGAAAGCTTCCTTTGCCCAGGCTTCAGGAGTCTGGAAAGAAATGTGCTTAATTTCAGCCCATGAGCAGCCTTATGCAGCAGCAGCTTTCTCTAGCACAAAACCTCTGAAAAAATCCAACTCCACCAGTTGCCCAATGTGTGGTCTAAGAGAGAGGCACAAATAAAACACAGTTATTTGAATCTCTAACTTCAGTTTCGTTGACTGCTCTTTAAGGTTGGAGAAAAAGAACTGATAGAACTGATGCTGAGCATTTATTCCCACAAACCCTCCTGTCTAAATTACAGCTCCAGGTTTTTCTAATCTTTCTTCAGAGAAAGTGCATCCATAAGAAGCTTCATCTGTTTTGCATCTGTACTTTACGCTACATAAAATTAAAGAGAAAAACTGTGCAAGGAACAACTTGACTCAACAACTGTTGTCTTAAATTTAAAAAACTTAAAAGAAACTGTTGGATTCAGGCAAAAGAAGAGTCAACGTTATGAGCAGAAATGCCAGACACCCTGAAGAAGCTGGAAGAAAAGAGTCTTAAATGTGGAATTGCAAAAGCAGCATTTCAAATTGTAATCTGAAATGCCTGCAGACAAACCCAGCCTGTTTCGGGAGGTGCTTTCTAAACAGGCCAGAACAGTCCTAAAAACATTAAATAGGAAATGATCAGAAGGACTAGGATGGCTGTGCTGTATGCTGTTTGAGATGGAACACCCAGACAAAGGGTTATCCTCAGCCGAACACAGTTCAGTATGACAGGATGTAGCATATGATGACTTCCACAGATGCTGCCTGCTAATCTTCCTGGGTGGTAGAGGACCATGACTGCAGTGTGGAACAGGAGCCAGTTCTAGAGAAAAAGCACATACTGAACAGTACAAGCAGCTGAGATACTAAGATATGCTAAGAGCATTTTTGTAGATCCTCTTCTCTGACGCTAAGACCCTATCCAGTTTAGCTTTGCAGCAGACAGGCTAAATTTGATCTCCTCAGCATGCCCCCTAACTGAATTATTTTCTTCACTACAGCTGAGCAGTTTGACTGAAAGACACTCAAGGACCCCACTTGCAGGAAGGTGCCCAGCAAAGGTGCATGAGGTCTCAAACTGGCACAACCCAGTTCAAAGAGCTGTACTACAGCCCTGAGACACAGAGATTTTCTATTCATACAGTTTCCACTTAAAGCCAATGCAAGCAAAGTCACCTCCTAGAGTCAGCAGTTGATAGACTCATCCCTTCAGCAAGTGCAGGCTGTGAATGAGGTGCTCAGAAGATGTCCCTGGTGACAAGCCCAACGACACCACAGCCTAATTCTCACACAAGAGACAGGACACTGGTGAAACATGAATCTTGAGATATGAAATCTCACAGGGGTCTGATTAATCAAACACCTGTCCATTTCTATGAACTTTCAACCCATTACACACTAGCTTGGCACCCAGGAGTCTCTCTCTCTGGAGATACTCAAAACCTGCCTGGATGCATTCCTGTGTGATCTGCTATAGGTGATCCTGCTCTGGCAGGGGGGTTGGACTGGATGATCTTTTGAGGTCCCTTCTAGCTGCTGACATTCTGTGAAAGCTGATACAGAAACAGTGAAGCCTCTCTCGGGTGACACCCTCCTGGGAACCACCTGTAGCAACCTTTAACAGACTCCAAGATATGAGCTCATCTCTGCAAAATGTTGCTGTTGCAGGCTTAAATGTTGCTGTTGCAGGCTTAAAACTAGGCCCTAGAGAAGTGATTTACTATCAGAAGTCATGCACACATTCTGTGCATACAACACTCAAATCCAGTCTTGGTCAATCAAACCACAAGAACAATTTGGCAAAAGCAGCAGAGAGCAAAGTAATATCCAGTTAAAAATCAAACACTTTGCAGTGTGAATACAGTTTTTGCCCAATATCTGAAGTAATTTACAGATGATTCTGTATCAGATCACAGCTGCTGACACAAACACAGCCATTACTCACACCAAGTTTGCAATATCTGCTTTAGAGATGTAATCATTTTTATGAATTCATCCTCACAACTGTGTCACTCCCTCATTCTTAATACTGAGAGGGAAAGCAAGCAAGCACAACTGACTTCAATCAGATTTGCATCTCACACAGAGATCAAACAAGTAAGTAACAGAAAAAAAAAAAAAAGATGAATAAAGAACAGCTTTTACACACTAATCAGACCCTTCACACAGGTCAACCTTCTGCCTCTACCAGGGGAAGACCAAATGGGAAGCACTGCCACCAGCTTCTCAAATAGAGTCATTTTATCCTAAGAGATGACTTGATCCAATTACAAAAATGTCTAATGAAAAAAATTCTTTCAAGTCAAAAAAGACAGACGTGGGCTTTCCCTAATGCAGAGGCTCATACGTGGATTCCAGCTTTTTTCTTTTGTACTGCTCGAGCAAGTTACACCACCACAGAAATCACACAGACAATTAGCAAAGCTGCTGCTGATTAGGCACCATATCTGGATCCGTGCCATGAACATGGCTTTCAGCCTAATCAGAGTCCAAACTCAGAAGGCACAAAGGAGAGCAGAACAAAGGCTGAGCTATGCAATAATTTATCGTAGCTTTTAAATGATCTTGCCAAAAGCTGCCAACGAGAAAAAGTCAATTAATTGCAGTAATAGGCACCAGGCATCGACATCCTAAACATTTCTGCATAAAAATGTGCCAAGTGACACGATGCTGACATGGCTCTGTGGCTGGAGTCATTCTCTGTAGGGCGTTAAGTACCATGCAAAATGTAAGCTTCTACAAGCACCCATCTGAAGGTAAATGAGGGCTGTGCGTTCACGGAATGATGACAGAAATTTGCCTTTATACATGGATGCTGCATCTCCCACCAAGAAGAAGATGAAATGAGGAGGACAAACCAGAATACGTTCAAAGCTCAAAATCTGCACGTGCAACAAGAGAAAAAAACCACAACCAACAATGAGCAGAACTAATATGTCACAACTGCTTGCTCTGATTCAGGTTGATCAAACCCAGAATGTCTTGATCAGCCCAGTTCAGATGCAGACCCTCACTATGTGACAAGGACACATTCAAAGCAAGGCATGGCAGCCAGCTGAGTCCAGCCAAGGACACCCACCTGAAAGTATGACAGTGACGTTCAGTGCAATGAACAACCCACAGAACAGTCCAACCCTGAATGTAGTCCAGGCTGGTACAGGCTGAGAAGAAAACAATGGTGGAATTAAGGCAGGGTAAAGTCAGCAAAGCCAGGTTAATTTGCAGAGTAAATTTAAAATGAGGTACAATGTTCTGGTCTCTGTTTGCACTTTTGTTCTTGAAGTGAAGGCTTTTTAACCTGAAAATGCTGTGTAATACTCTTGCTTACATTGCTGCTGTGGTGAAGGAGAGCTTGGGCATCTCAACACCCTTTGAAAAATATTCCAGAGCACAAAAACACTAAGCATACATTATCATTAGCACAAATTGACTTTTAATATTTATCTCATCCCTTCATTACCTTGTCTGCATGCATCAGGGGTAGTAAGCCATGGCCAAATCTTCTGGAACTAAAGCAGATTATGTGACCATGCCCCATACACAATTTGCAGAGCACGATCACATCAATTATTTTCACTACTTTGCTCAGATGTTGAATGCAATTTGGCACCTTGACAAGTCAGAGAAGCAGCTTTGCTACAGGACTCGATCTCTCACCTGAGCTGCTCCTAAGGGTGGAACACGCAAACGTTTCATAGCCTTCTGTCTGTCTCCATCTTCTAATTCATTAGTCACCACTTCCTAAGGAGACAAAGATGCATGTTACAGAACTTCATTCTAACAATAAGCACATGGTACTGCATCAAAACTAAAAGCAAGGGTTGATTCTGCTGCCCTTCTACCTGCCCTCCTGCCCTAGCAAGGCCTCATCCGGAGTATGGTGTCCAGTTTTGGGCTCCCTAGTTCAAGAGGCAGGGAACTACTGGAAAGAGTCTCCAGTGGAGGAAAGGCTGAGAGACCTGGAGCTGTTTAGCCTGGAAAAGAGAAGGCTGCTCAATGTCCACAAATGCTGGTGCCCAGTGACAGGATGAGGGTACATGGATGGATACAAACTGGAACACAGGGAGTTTCACCACAATATGAGGAAAAACTTCCTTAGTGTGATGGTGACAGAGCCCTGGAGCAGGCTGCCCAGAGAGGCCATGGAGTCTCCTTCTCCGGAGACTTTCAAAACCTGCCCAGATGCGTTCCTGAGTGACCTGCCCTAGGTGATCCTGCTCTGGCAGGGGGTTCGGACTGGATGATCTGCAGAGGTCCTTTCCAACCCCTACAATTCTGTCATTTCCAAGTTACATTTGAGCTCCAGCTCAACAGTCTTATACAACACAGTGAAAAAGGCATGATGTTGCATTGAGTTATCACAAAACATGAGCTAATACTGCACAACTGAGAAGTTGCCATCTAAACAGGACTTTCCTCAACTTATGTAATCAGTGGCAGAAATCAGGGGCATTTCAAAACTAATTAACAGTCATCTTGGTGCTGGGTTCTTTTAGCCTGGAGAAGAGGAGGCTCAGGAGAGACCTTACTGCTCTCTACAACTGCCTGAAGGGAGGTTGTAGCCAGGCAGGGGTTGGTCTATTCTCCCAGGCACCCAATGACAGAACAAGAAGACACAGTCTCAAGCTGTGCCAGGGCAGGTTTAGTCTGGATTTTTAGGAAGAAGTTTTTCACAGAAAGAGCAATTGGCATTGGAAAAGGGGTGCCCAGGGAGGTGGTGGCATCATCATCCCCGGAAGCGATTAAAAAGAGACTGGTTCCACGGTTTAGTTGATTAGAAGATGTTAGGTAGTAGGTTGGACTTCAAGATCTCTGAGGCATTTTCCAACCCGGTTGATTCTGTGAATGTTAAGTTATAGTGAGGGCAAAGCATTGGAGGAATCGGCAGTGAGCAAGAAAACACTGCTTTCTAGTTAATAGAGGAGGAGTGTCCAGAGTAGCCTCTTCACCTCTGTTTCAGAGATTAGCTGGTTGATCTTCTTGCAGGTGTAGAAGGGGGCCACCTCCACCTCGGCCACCCGCCATTCTGCTCCCCGTGCCGTCTCCAGGTTCTTGTCATGCTTCTTCAAGATCTTGCGGAAGCCGGTGAAGTTCAGGTTCTGCAGGCAAAGGGAAAGCCTTAGTGCCTTTTGTAACATCACCCAGCTCTCAAGAAAGTTAATGGTTAGGTCTTCCAGCTCTAGCAACAAGAAAGAACGGTTTACAGGAAGCAAAGTATTACCTCTTTGGTTGAATTCTTACTTTATTAGAAGCAATACAGACTGCTTGCAAATAACAGAAAAAAAGCAGGAATCGAGGGCACAGAAAGAGACAATTTACTTGCAGGCAGCTACCTACAACTTGTATTCCCTGAAAAGCCCAATCACTGCTACTTTCCTACTTAATGCACCAAGCAACAATGCCCCTGGTGAAACCTCACTGAAGACGCAGCTAACCTCCGTACACACTCAAAGCCTCTATGCTTGAAGTTCTTTCAAGTCATCCTCCCTCTGGGTACAGCTTACTGTATATATCCCCCAGGCACTTCAACTCCACAACTGGTCTCTGGAATGGCAGCAGTTGTGATCAGCTTGTAACAAACATAACATAGCTTTTCTGCATCTTTCTTTGCCTCAAATCCCAGTCATTACAAATCCTTCAAGAGGTTTTCCCTTCTGAAAGAGCTCGGCTGACTTCTACTGCCTTTAAAATTTACACTGCTCACAAATTAAGTTCTCCAGTAAGCGCACTGCAGAAGAGAGATCCTTGAACAAAAGCTTTAAATGCTGTGGATTAAATGCAGACAAGCAGCATCCCCAGAGCAGCTTGTCACAATCACAGAAACATTTAGGTTGGAAAAGACCCTCAGGATCACCAACTCAAACCAATATCCCTACTCTACAAGGTGCCCCCTAAACCATATCCCCAAGCACCACATCCAAACGACTTTTAAACACATCCAGGGTCAGTAACTGAACACTTCCCTGGGCAGCCCATTCCAATGTCTGAACATTCTTAAGGGGAAAAAATGTTTCCTAATATCTAGTCTAATCTACCCACTCACAGCATGAGGCCATTCTCTCTTGTTCTGTCACTAATTACCTGTGAGAAGAGACCAGCACCAACCTCTCCACAACATCCTTTCAGGTAGCTGTAGACAGAGATGAGCTCTCCCCTCAGCCTCCTCTTTTTCATACTAACCATACCCAGTTCCTTCTGTCACTCCTCAAAAGATTTATTCTCCAGGCCCTTCCCCAGCTTCACTGACCTCCTCTGCACTCACTCCAGCACCTCCACATCCCTCTTGTAGTGAGCTGCCCAAGACTGTGAACACAATACTCGAGGTGTGGCCTCACCAGAGCAGAGCGCAGGGGATAATCACCTCTCTACTCCTGCTGGACACAGCATTTCTAATGCAATCCAGGATGCCATTGGCTTTCTTTTCCACTTGGGCACACTGCTTGCTCATATTGAGGTGCTTGTCGATTAGAACCCCCAGGTCCCTTTCAGCTAGGCAGCTTTCCAGCCACACTGCCCCAAGCCTGTAGTGCTGCTTAGCGAAAGGTATCCCATGGAGTACCTTGCACAAAGACTATAAAACTAGTTTAGGCTTGCAAATGCAAGAATGCGGTCTGTGGAGATAAAGACAATAATGCTGCATTAGAACAAGAATTAATGGCTGATTTCCAAGTCATAAATGAGCCTCGACCCACTCCTCTGATGCACGGTAACTAAGGTAGGCAAAGCCCTTCACAGTGCAGTCAACTGCTGCGAGAAGATGCATTTGAAATCCTGCATTTCCTTAGATAGAAAATACCACTCAAAAGACTCAACATCTCATTCATTTACCAGCAGGAACACAGACTGTGGCAAGACTCACCTCTAAAAAAAGCTTAGAAAGTATCTTAGAAAGAAAACAGCAAAAATCCAAAGCCCTGAGGAGTGGCACCGACTACTCAGTGAAATTATTTTCAATCTAATTATGCTTAAAGTGATTTAATACCAGACCCCAACCATATAGGGTAGGGAAATGAGGCTAGGGAGACAGGAGCAGGAAGCCAAT
Organism: Psilopogon haemacephalus; assembly: GCA_013396835.1. Classification (NCBI taxonomy): domain Eukaryota; kingdom Metazoa; phylum Chordata; class Aves; order Piciformes; family Megalaimidae; genus Psilopogon; species Psilopogon haemacephalus. Next base: position 224,467 of record VWZI01023240.1, on the reverse strand, counting down.
GCATTAATGATCTGCATTATTGCAGACAAGACACTTTAATTACTTTCTATTGGAAAAGCCAGCATTCTACCTCAGGGAGGGTAGATTGCTGTTTCAGAGATTAGAGATGCAAAAAGGAGAGAAAAAAAGGCAATAAAATTATTATTTTGGCCAGATTTTTTTCTGTACCCTGAACTAACATCACTCTATGTGTTACATGTGTAATAACAGCCTAACTCTGGGGTGCAGTGTCTGGTCAGGGCATGGTTACATCAGACAGCCTAGAATCTCTCCAGTGGTGTTTCATCCTCTGCCTGCACAACTTCTGCAACTTCCAAGTGCATGGTAACAACCACTGTTGCTTACAGTGGTGCTGCTGAAAAGGAGCAATGAGGGAACTGTGAAACAAAATAGTCAAGCAAGGCAGATTTAAACTGGATATTAGAAAGAAATTCTTTACAGTGAGGATGGTAAGACACTAGAACAGGTTGCCCAGGAAGGTTGTTAATCCTCCCTCCCTGAAGGTATTCAAGGCCAGGTTGGATGCAGCCTCAAGCAACCTGGTCTAGAGGGAAGTGTTCCTGCCCAAGGTGGGAGGGTTAGAACTAGATGATCTTTAGTGTCCCTTCCAACATCAATATTCAGTCTACACACAGTGAACATGGACTTCTGGTAGCAAAAAGCAAAACAATTGATGTGCAAGACATCTTTCTCCACTGATAAACAGTGGGAAAAGATTTTCCAAAGGAATGAGCTATGCCATCTGCTATTTAAATTCTTCTTGAAATCACTAAAAAGTGATTATTTTGTAACCAATGCTAAGAACTTTTATTCTTTTGAAAACAGAAGTGAAGAAATCACAGCAGGTAACACTGCTTAACCCCATGCCAGAGCTCCACCTTTCCCAGTATTTTGAACTAGAAACCATCTCTAAGAGCTAAAGAACTTTATTGAGAAACTGATTAATAGCTTCCAGATGTGTTCAAAGACGTAATAACATCACTTGAGGAGAGATACAACCACATAGAATTTTGGAAGAACTAAGCTGTGTGCATACTGCAGAGTTGTATTCAATTAACTCTCACGGTGAATTTTGTTCAGAATTCTCCAGCACAAGTCTGGTACAGATCTAAATACAGATCTAGTCAATTTTTAGCTCAAACATTCTTCTTTATCAAGCTAAAGAACCTCACAATAACACACATTTAAAAGCACTTCAGTGTATTCAACATCGAAAGAGCTAGACCAACAGAACAGATCTTAAGTCTGGAGAAGAGAAGGCTCCGAGGAGACCTTATTGTGGCCTTCCAGTACATGAAAGGGGCCTACAAGAAAGCTGGTGAGGGACTTTTTAGAATGTTTGGTAGTGACAGGACCAGGGGGAATGGAAGAAACTAGAAGTGGATAGATTCAGATTGGATGTTAAGAAAAAGTTCTTCACCATGAGGGTGGTGAGACACTGGAACAGGTTGCCCAGGGAGGTGGTGGAAGCCCCATCCCTGGAAGTTTTTTATGGCCAGGACGGATGTAGGTCTGAGCAACCTGATCTAGTGTGAGCTGTCCCTGTCCATGGCAGAGGGATTAGAACTGGATGATCCTTGGGGTCTCTTCCAGCAATGACAATTCTACAATTCTAAGTTTCAGACATTTGTTTCAAGATTTTTGGAAGAAAATGAGCATCTGCAGCATCTCCATGCCCTTTTGTGCCAGAAATCCAAGTACAAGTAAGGATGTAGGGAGATTTAGGTTTTTCATACTTCAAGGCAAACAAGCCTGTATCCTACAGAACTAAAACCTCTTTTTTCCCCCTTTTTTTTTTTTCATGAATGTTTTAACAAGAACTTCTGATAAAGCAAGGTCATGGGCACTACCATGGTAACGCCAAGAGAAAACAGTATGACAGCGCTGCAAGTTTCATTACAAATATTAAATAAAAGAGCTTCTTCCTCCAACCTGCCAGCTCCAGCCCTGCCTAGAACAACACACTACACACACAGGAGGTCTTGATGTAACTTTGTGTTCTGGCCACAACTGGGCCAAGAGTGCCAGCCCAGAAAAGGAAGGAGGAAAAGTCCTTCTGCAGGTCAGCTTAGCATTTCTAGCTCAACAAAAAGCAACAGCTGCTAGCTGCTGGGCATCCACCTTTTCTGAAAAATGTTTAGAGACACCCCCGCCTCCAAAAAAA
>VWZI01023240.1:173098-221837 GCA_013396835.1 Psilopogon haemacephalus | reverse complement strand
AAAAAGCCAAACAGATGAGAGGACAGCAATCTGTCTCATGAGCACCTAAAAAGCACTCTGCCCTATCATGAATCACTTTGGTTGGAAAAGACTTTTAAAAGTCACGTCCAAACATTATCTACCTCTACCAAGCCTGGTGCTAAACCATGTTCCTCACCACCACATCTCTTCATCTTTTAAACACTTCCAGGGATGGGGATTTAACCATCTTCCTAGGGAACCTGTTCCAGTGTTTGAAACCCCTTGCAGTCAAGAAGTTTCTTCTGATATCCAACATAAAGGTGGAAGTGGGTGTCAAGTGGATGGGGCCAATCTTATTTCGGTGGTCTGTAGCAATAAGACAAGGAGCAACAACTACAAACTACAAATAGAATGCTTCACCTCAACATAAAGAGAAACTTCTTTACAGTGAGGGCGACAGAGCACTGAAACAGGCTGCCCAGAGAGTTTGTGGAGTCTCCTCTGCAAACTTTCAAACCCCACCTGGATGCATTCCTGTGTGGACTACCTTGGGTGATCCTGCTTTGGCAGGGAAGTTGGACTCGATCTCTGGAGGTCCCTTCCAACCTCTAACATTCTGTGATTCTGTAAACCTGCCTTGGTGCAACTTGAGGCCATTTCCTCTCATCCTATCACTTCTTACTAGGGAGAAGTTACTGATCCTCACATCATCACAACCTCCTTTCAATGGAATTTTAGACATTAAGAAGGTCACCCCTCAGCCTCCTTTTCTCCAGATTTAAACAACTGCAGTTCCTTCAGCCTCTCAATATGTTTGTAGGTAAAAATCACTGCATTAAAAAAAACCTTGCACAGCCTTCCCCCATGAAGCATTACATTCAACAGCTCTGCATATGAAGCTCCTTCTTGCTAAAGGTTTTAATGCACTTGGGTGCAAAACATACTCTGCTGATTTGAACTAATTGGAAGATTTTAATAAGAAATTAGACAATAGACTGAGAAAGGAAAACATTCCAGTGTCTCCTTCACTCATTTGTTTACTGAAATGGTATAAAGTCAGAACCAAAACATTGATAACTCATATTGTTTCGAGCTGTGCTGGCTGCTGCATCTCTCTCTCTCTCCCTTCTTAGCTGGATCTGTGTAACTTCACTAACTACTTTCCTGCTGCTCACCCCCTCCCTGGCTGATCTATCCTCGCTTATCTGGCACGTAAGACAGATAGTGAGGTAAGATTAGAAGTGGAGGGAAGGTGGTAGGGTGGTTGGAAATTCCTCTTAGAGACTCTGATCTCTGTGAGGGGTGTGGTGTTTTCTGTATTGCCTTTTCACTGTATATATCTGTAAATATCTGTTATGTATTGTAAATACCTGCTTATATATTGTGCAAAGCTGTAAATATAAAGCTTCATTTATTAACTTCCAGCTGACTGAATTCTAGCCTGGATTCTTTCAAAGTGTGTGGGGGCAAAATAAAAGGTTGTTATGTCAGATAGGTCTTAATTAGTATAGCCAAACTCAAGGGGCTGTCCCTTCAGCACAGACTAAAGCAGCCTTAGAGATCACAGAATCACAGAAACATTTAGGTTGGAAAAGACCCTCAGGATCACCAACTCAAACCAGTATCCCCTAAAGCATATCCCTAAGTACCACATCCAAAAGACTTTTAAACACATCCAGGGTCAGTGACTGAACACTTCCCTGGGCAGCCCATTCCAATATCTGAACATTCTTAAGGGGAAAAAATGTCTTAATGTCCAGTCTAAACCTACCCAGTCACAGCTTGAGGCCCTTTCCCCTTTTTCTGTTACTAATTACCTGTGAGAAGAGACCAGCACCAACCTCTCCACAACATCCTTTCAGGTAGCTGTAGACAGAGATGAGCTCTCCCCTCAGCCTCCTCTTTTTCACACTAACCATACCCAGTTCCTTACATCACTCCTCGTAAGATTTATTCTCCAGGCCCTTCCCCAGCTTCACTGACCTCCTCTGCACTCACTCCAGCACCTCCACATCCCTCTTGTATTGAGCTGCCCAAGACTGTGAACACAATACTCGAGGTGTGGCCTCACCAGAGCAGAGCACAGGGGGTAATCACCTCTCTACTCCTGCTGGACACAGCATTTCTAATGCAAGCCAGGATGCCATTGGCTTTCTTTTCCACTTGGGCACACTGCTTGCTCATATTGAGGTGCTTGTCGATTAGAATCCCCAGGTCCCTTTCAACTAGGCAGCTTTCCAGCCACACTGCCCCAAACCTGTAGCATTGCTTGGTGTTGTCATGGCCCAAGTGCATGACCTGGCACTTGGCCTTGTTGAAGCTCATGCCACTAACACTGGCCCACTGATCCAATCCACCCAAGCCTCTCTGAAGAGCCTCCTTACCCTCATGATGATCAGCACTGCCACCTAACTTGATGTCATCTGCAAACTTACTGGTAACACACTCTAGGTCTTCATTATGAACTCAGACCCCTTGACTTCTACCTTAGATGCCTGTTCCAGGATTGTACAAACACCTATTATGGATGGAAGAGGCCCAGCTGCTGTGTGGCTGCTGCTTGTATCAGGGGCTGTAAAGCTGTACAGGGACACAGAGTCAGCTCCCCACCATGCTGGCAGAGCCATGGCTGGAGGCAGCCAGGCAGATAGGGTCTCATCCAAATACCGAAGCAGTGACCACATGTCTACTCCAGGCACAAAGGAAAGCTGCTTGCCTTCCTCCAATAAAGCAAGTGTACAGAAACCATTAGGAAAAAAAAATACACTGTGATAAGATATTATGAAACTTGACAGCAAGCAAAGCACTTTTGCTATCTATGCACTCACTACTGACTATGTGTTTACTACTGTTTCATATGACAGTAAGGAAATCAAAGGGGAAAAAACAAGCCACGCTTCAAATGTAATGTTGAATTTTGGAGCTCAGAGAGCAATGTAAGCCCTCTGCCAAGCTCCTGGTGACAGACAAACACAGCTTCTGCTTTGATCAGGCGTTACAACACCACTAGCTGCTGTACATGATCTGCTGTAATAATTTATCCCTCTTATCCTCAGTTTAGGCTCACGCAGGTTAGCAGCGACGCCTCATTATTTAGTGATTAAAGGGACAGTCAACCTGAGTTTAGATGTCATTTTGATGTCTCTTCAGAACAAGTCAGTCTCTCTTCCTCACATCTCAAGTATCAAAAAGGTGCTCCTTTAAACATGGGGCTTTATGTACTTAACAAAACCCTGTTGGCTAAATAGAGATCTTTTACGCTAAGCCCAGCATAACTGACACCATTACCTTCCCCTTTGTTCTGCACAACTGCTTCCTTCCAGGTTTCTGACCCCCCCTCACAGCTTTAACATATCTGTTGATAAGCACCACTGCAGACCACGGGTGCTAGCATCAAGTGAGAAGATGCCAAACAGATTCTCAGTGGCAGAGCTGGGAGCTGGAGCCCACAGGACACAGACCACTGCACCAGGAACCACGGAGCCCCAGAGTCCCTCCACAACACAGCTCTGTCCGACAATCTCCTGGCTGTCAATTTAATTCTCTTCATTAATATCTTACATAACAACTTAATGGCAGTTCTCTATTGCTTCCCCCCAGATGTAATATTTACTCTTATGGGAGCAATTCTAACCGTTTCCTCAGCCTTATTCAAGTCTGGTTAATTTTAAGTGCAAAATTCCTCTGTAAATTATTTTACAGTGCTCTGCATAGCCTATTTGCCAGAAGGAGAAGGCCTCTCAAAACAGGAAACAGGGATCTATACAGTAAGGTCAAATACGGAAGAGCTTGAACTCTTAAAAACTGTCTTGATTATAAACTTCATTAAGACAGACAAGGACAACTCCTCTTTGACAACTTCTACAGCTGGAAGGAGTCAACTGAACTGAGGCAATGCAGCCCTCTGAGAACTGTCTGCCTACAACCACATAATGTTTAGCACACGCAAGGTCAGACTGCAAAAACAATCATCTCTCCTCACTTTGGGAACTCTCTCAGCAAGAAGTAAGAGATAGCTGTTAGAATCAAAAGACTCCATGTAAATAAACTCACAAGTTCACTCTCTACACTCAAAACATCCTATCAAACCATCTGTGCTACGCTGAGATTTCTTTTGGATCCAATTATTAAATATGGAAGAGTTTAAATTGACATCTTCCAACCGAAGGCACTGTTCCATTGTCCTTATGTCCAGAAAACTCTTAAGATCTATCAGCCTAACAACACACTATTTAGGGAAAAGACAACGCTTTGAAATAGTTATCAAATTGCTGCTGCAATTTTCCTGTTTGCAAAGCAATATCCATAATAAAAGCATCGTCTCCAAATGGAAACATTCTTTTTAATTGTGCACTGATAAGGAGTTGTCTTCTCTCTATAAATATCTGAGGGGTGGGGTGTCAAGTGGATGAGGCCAATCTCTTTTCAGTGATGCACAGTAATAAGACAAGGAGCAACAGCTACAAACTGGAACACAGAAGGTTTCACCTCAATATGAGTACAAACTTCTTTACAGTGAGGGTGACAGAGCACTGGAATGGGCTGCCCAGGGGGGTTGTGGAGTCTCCTCTGGAGACTTTCAAAATGTGCCTGCCTGTTTAGACTACCCTGGGTGATCCTGCTTTTGGCAGGGGGGGTTGAACTCAATTTCTGCAGGTCCCTTCCAACCTCTAACATTCTGTGATTCTATATAGCCCTTTCCATCCACAGGGGAGGAACACATTCCTCTGAAGGTGAGGCTTTAAAGGCAACTGACCCAGACCCATAATGACCTGTCACTGTGGGGAAACAGTAGCCTTGTCACCTTCTCTCTCTCCTCTCTCGCATCAACTCCACTTATCCAGTTCACAAACCACTATATCTTGTGAACATATGATTTTATCATCAAGATTCATTGCAGAAGCAAAGAAAGGAGAAAAAATTTTAAACTGTGCTGCTGCTGCTCTTAGAAACCTCATAGGGAACTCCCATGGGAAATGGCAAAGTAGAGTAGATATTAATTTCTCAGTTTGCAACTTACTCCAAAAAATAACTGAAAAGTCATTCACCACTGCCGCTAATTTAACACTTCAAAAAGTGACTTATAAAATAATTTGTCACTGAGTTGGTAAACAGCAGCATACACTTTGAAAAGAGAAATACTCCTGTGTTCCAGCACTGTGAATGACCTCAGCTCATGGAATCCTCAGCTCAAGTGTTATCTCATGGCAAAGATGGAGAAATCTAAAATCAGGAGAGGCAGACTTCAACACAAATCTTTACAATAAAGAAGCAGCATAAAATCTTTCTAGATCCTGAATAAAAACCACTGTCTAGAGTTATCACCTCAACTGTGCAATTCCAAGCTGGTTTTTGCTCCATGATTCTTTTTTAAGGAAAAGTTCGCACAAAAGGATCACAAAAACCCAAACCCTAAACCCTGTCACACCAAGGAGATAGTAAAGTTTACCCACCCAGTTCCAGTTTTCATGGTCATGGTTGTGATCGAAATCAGTTTGACCAGACAGGAGGTAAATGGAGAAGCCCAGAATGCCTTCTCACAGCTTCTCATTTCAGAGCTCTGGGCATTTTAGGCAGGCTCCTGTAGCACTCTTTCCTTTTCCTACTCATACATATTATGCTCAGTAACTTGCTTACCAAGTTAAACCTGCAGCTTCTCACAAATAATAAAACCAGCTCCTAAATCACCCACCAGAATGTTCCCAGCCCTAGTAGATCTTCATGGTACTAATTTAAAATGTAACAAACCTCCTCTCTAGAAAAATCCCAAATGTGATTCAAAACTGGCCACAAATAAAAACTTTTGCACTTGAGCAGGCAATTGGCTACTGGAACCATCAAAAAATTCACCGCTATTCTTTTTCCTTCCAACTGAGTATAGATTTCTTGAGTGTAACCCAAATAATCACAAACTGTTTATCAAATCAGCTGTAGTTAATGGCAGATTTCCTTCCCACCCAGCTGGGATGATGGTCTGGGGAATTCAGGCTATGTTTGATAAGTGCTTACAACCCAAGCACACAGTGAAAGGCAGAGGCAGTCTGCAGCAAGTATTCCAACCCTGAGTACTACAGGGAAGACTTGGGGTCCAGGAGAAGACTATTACAAGAAGACAGGGTTGTCCATGCTGTGGCAATCTCCAACAGTGCTCACTGAGGATCCCTCAGATCAGGGAAGACAATGAAGGAATGATGTGGAGATGACAGAAAAGTTTTGCCTTCCTGAAAATGGACAATATTTATTGTCATAAAGACAAGTGTGTAATAAGCCACACAATAATTCTATAATAAACAGGATGTACCAGGTCATAATTCAACCCTGGAGTCACAATAGGTTTCTGACAGGAATTTCTGACATGGTCAAGAAGAGAAACCTCTGCTGGAGCATTCCTTGATGGATCTTAACGTTAATAAATCTAATAAAGGGTTTCCATACTACTGAAATCCTGTCACTCTTCTGCAAAGAAAAGACTTCTTTAAATCTCAGCACAATAGATTTTCCAATTGCATGTATTCTCTCCTACAACTTTTTTGAGATGACAGCAAGTTGATGAAACCCTACCCTGTATTATTAGTGCCATTTTTCAACAATGCTGGAAGGGGTGCGTGTGTGTGTGTGGGTGCAGGTTCTCATTAGGGAAAATTATAATCTGTATTGTGCATCTAAATTGACAGGACTTCCTCCACAGAGCTGAGCTTGTAGTACACAGGAACTGATGGAACCAGAAAGGTATGACAAGTTTCTAGGCATAAAAGCCTTACCTCAGAGCTGGGATGGAAACAGAAGATGGAAACAAAACAAGTTAGGTACGTGAACCACACGGAGAAAAATGCCCATAACATGTAAAACTCAGCTGGTCTAGTAAAACATACTGCTTCTACCTACAAACTGCCCCTCACCCTCACACCCACAGTGGTTGGAAAAGACCTTTAAAATCAAGTCCAACTATTATCTACCTCTACTAAGTCTTGTGCTAAACCATGTCCCTCGGCACCACATCACTGCACCTTTCAAACCTCTAAGAACTGTGACCCATTCACCTCACCATATTTAAAGGGTTTGCAAGTTGAAAATCTGTTTTAGACCTTACCAGAAGAGGCTGAAAAGCAGATGAAGTGTAATGGTGGGTGGAACTGGAGACTACTAAGCTTCTTATAGCAATATTACAGAGTAAATTTCCAATTACACCACTCTAAAGTTTAATTTCAAAAGACAAGATGCAAAAGCGAACTTTGTCAGGGGAGAAAAAAAACCAAACAATGACACCTTGACATACCACAGAATGGTAGTGGTAGGAAGGGATCTCTGGAGATCATCTAGAATAACCCCTACTCATCACCACTGCATCTTTACTCAATTTACTAAACTATTTGATGCACAGTGTGAGAAACTGCTGATCTGCTTCAGAAAGTTGATTAATTTTACCTAAGAATTAAGTGTTTAAAAACTTGTTGGACATACTAAGATAGTCAAGTTACCATATACAAGCAAGCATAGGAGATCTATTCCTGCACAAGCTCAAGAATCACCAGCTAGGGTGCTTAGCATGCCCAAAATGTGCACAGGAGGCCATCACCATGGGTAAGCTGAGAAACCATGACCTATGTGTAAGCTACCACTTAAGTTTAAGAGCATTCTCATAAAGCTCAGCAGGATGCTACTGCAAAGCAATGAAATCACCTGCACTTCTTTCTCCCTCCATTCAAATACCATGGTTTAGCTCCACACCTGTGATTAAACCAGAGCAGTTTCCCATATGAACCTACCCTGTAATTAGTTGATGGTAGACCTGCATGAACCACTGTGGTTAGTCTGAAAGTTTAGGAGCTTGAGACTCTCTTTGTGGTGGTGTATTTTCCACAAATATACACAAATAAGCACCTTACCTGAATAGAAAATGTTGATTTTGGCAAGTTCTTTCTCACAGGTTTGGAAGAATTTCTCTTCAAACGTGGCAAAACACCTTTTCACTGTGTCCTCATCTGTGTCTATAAAACGAAACAGAAAAAAAAATTAGTTGCAAAAGACGATCACAGCAACAATTCTGTAAGTATCTGCCACAGAAAGATTTCTTCAGAGTAAATTCACCTTCTTTATCATGCAGAGAAAAAACAATCAAGTCCAAAGGGCTCTGAAGGAACACATATTTGGCTGTAAAAGGAATTGTGCCCAGACAGAGAAGTAAAAACTCCTAGAAGCAGTAACTGCACCTTGACCAAGGATCTCATAATTTTCTTTGATCCTTCAAGTGCTCTTGTAGATCTCAAATGTTTCATTTCCATTTTCTAACCCAGCTTGTGTGACTACACCTGTAGGATCATCCTGGATCTAGAGATCATCTAGTCAACCCCCTCTCCTAAAGCAGGTTCACCTATGTCAGGTTGCCCAGGATTACAATGTCCAGGAATGTTTTGACAATCTCCACAGAAAGAGACTCCACAACCCCCCGGGCAGCACAGTCCAGTGCTCTGTTGCCCTCAAAGGATAGTTTCTCCTTGTTTTTCCTTTTTTCCTCCTCTTCATCTTCCCTGCACAGATGACTTGTGTTTACAACTCTGCCTTCTAAGGGCTTGTGGTAAAGAATTCACGAGGGCTCCCAAGGCTGTTTTAAACTCCCAGTTTTGGCTCCTTCTATTATCCAACAATTATACTTGCAGATCTGCGGCAAGGGCAGGGCGCAAGGACAAGGGCTCACTCCCTTGTGCAAACAAACCCTGAAACGACAAAGACTCAACTCCTCTTTGCTGAAGAAAGGCTGTGGCATGCCTAAGGTGTCATTACACCCTTGCCTGAGACCACTGGCCCAATGTGGACTTTGCAGAGTCCAACAGGCACATGTCCTACGCGCTCTGGCTCGGCTCAGCCCCTCAGCATAGATCCCTCTTTGCAGGTAGCCTAAAACACCAGGAGGACAGAAAATAACTCTTCCTTTGGGGCTGGGAACTTCTAACAGCAGTGTCACCGCAGTTGCAACATCCTAACCCTGAGGGCCCACCAGCAAAGCCAATCTGATCTTGCCGGTGAGAGCTCTAATCCTTGACCCAGCAGCCGCTAGCACGGGCAGACAAAATACAAACAGGCAGGTGAAGCAACAGAAATTACAGTGTCACTCTTAATATGCAGTGATTTTATTCCCTAGCTGCCTGAAACTATTCAAGTAACAGTAATCAGGCTCTAGCAAAACAGAGCTGACTCTTAAGGAAGGACCTGAAAGGTAAATTCATAGAATCATAGAGTGTTATGTGTTGGAATGGGTCTTTAAAGGTCATCTAGTCCAATCTCTTCAGCCCCAAGAGTTTACGTATCTCTAGCAGAAAAACCCACCAATAGACAGGATCTGATATGGGGTAATCACCCTCTGCTGCCTTGAAAAATGAAATAAAATAGAAATAAAAGCACAAAGGCTCTCTGCTTTCCTGCTTTGGAGACACCGAACTCTTCCTGCCATCACTTATTTCCGGGCTTCAGCAAATTCATAAAACAGCAGTAAAAACCAAGCAAGTTTTTAAACTTCAGCCACTGGAAGTATCCAAGAACAAATCGATCTCCTCAGAAAGCGGAGTATACTCTTTGTTCATAAAGTCAACCGGGAATATTTCTATCCAATCAAAACACCAGCTTTTAAAGATATACAAAAGCTCAGCAAAGCAACATCCTACCTGTTGTCAAGCTAACATGATCAATGCCACATAAATTAATAAATACCTTGTTTTACACATTACTGACCACTTCAGGAAGCAATAAATAAGTGTGCTAAACAGTTTGACTGTATCTGAAGATCAGCAGAGGAAAACAGGCTTTAATACACAAACCAACCACTACTGGAAGACCTTCCAAAAACCTTGAGATTAGGAATTCAGGTCTCTATTTCAACCTCTAAACACTGCTGACTCAGAGGAAAGCAAATTCTATACAAACTATGCAAAATCCTTCCCCGAATGTCAAACACTCTCTTCTAAAAGGTATTTCGCAGAACGTGGTGGAGTATGCCAGCTTTAAAAATCAGGATTCTCAGTGAAGAAAAGGCTTCCCTTTGGTCCCATTCTCACTGCTTCTTAGCCATTTAGCTTCAATAATAGCCAAGTGCTGCCAAGGCTACTGCCTTTATTTATTTAGTCCCCCCTCGCCTCACCCAAGGCTAGGACAGGACAACGTTGAGGGTTTTTTTGCCATGAGAAAATCATGGTGCCAGAAACTGGCCTTGGATTCACAAGCTCCATGACAACATCAGCTCTTTTTAAAAGGCATGCAGCTATTGCTGCCAAGAAGGGCCAGCAGTAACCTTCCTTTTGTTCCTTTTCTATAGCCCTAACACTCCATTTACCCTACACTCCACAAAATTGCCCTGGACAAGTCTGCCAAGAAGATAGTCTGATCAATATTGCAGCTTCCCAACCTCATATTCCAATCCCTGCTGTGAATACAAACCACAGCAAACCTGAAAAGCTCTTACTCTTACATGCAAAACCCAGTTGTAAACAAGCAGCAGTCTGGATGTACTCCCCTGTTAAGCACAACTCTGAGTTTGCAGAGAGCTCAGACTCAAAAAACAGAAGCTGAAGCTGAAAAATTAATATGCAAGTTCCATTCCCATGCTGTCCCAAACACTGATTTGTCAGTGTGTCTCTAAACTGTTCATTTAATTTCTCTTCTTCTGCAGGAAAACACACAGAAAAGGTTTTCCCTGTCAGAGCAAAGCCCTCTAAAAGTCATCATTTATCACACTGAATTTTAAGGTGCATTTAATTAAAAAAGATTCATTAGCTTTGTGATGAAATCATCACAGGTGTAGTTCTCTGAGTCACTTGTTTACCACAAAGCAGTTTTATCTGAGTGAGGTTATTTCGACGCTTTGGGTAAAAAGAAGACAACTTTATTAGGAGAACTTTGCCATCTTACACAGAAAAAAGGAAGTGAAACTCAGCACTGGCATTAAACATACCAGCTCATACTGAACAGGTGATCATTTTCTACAAGAGCTTACTGTGGTAGGATGGATTTAAGCCTGAGGTGGGTAGGTTTTGACTGGATATTAAGAAGCAAGGGCAGTGAGACATTGGAAGAGGCTGCCCAGGAAGTTGTTGACTCCCCCTCCCTAGAGGTGGTTCAAGGCCAGGTTGGACAAGGACTTGAGCAGCCTGGTCTAGTGGAAGGTGTCCCTGCCCATGACAGGGGGTTGGAACTAGATGATCTTTAAGGCCCCTTCCAACCCAAACCATTCTATCATTCTATGATCACAAGTTTAACATCAGCACCATTTTGATGACATTTGCTCTGGTTTCCAAAACTAAACTTCTAACATTCCACACCCTGTGTCTTGGGCCTCTTAGAACCATAGAATCATTTAGGTTGGAAAAGGCCTCTAAGACCATCAAGTCCAGCTATAAACTTCCAGACTTGCTAACCAAAGGCCCTTTACACCAGGGCTCAAACAGGTCTACGGCAAAACCACTCTGGAAAATCATAATGATTTAAAAGATAATTCTCTTGTTCCCAGGTCTATGAAAACCGTAATTGCTGATACTTCTAGGCTCAGAGGCACATTAGGGAAAAGAAGGGGAAAAAAGCAAGCCACTTTTATTAACACTCCCAAAATCCTAAAAAAGTGGGTCACTACAATGAAAACTTCTACCCGCTCCCAGCCCCACACTGGCTTTGTCCATCTAAGTCAACCATCATAATTTTACAACACCCTTGACCCTCCTACAGCACTAACATTGTGCAGTTTCCCAACCGTTTACACAGTGCAATGAAAACACTTTACAGCTAAAAACTAAACTGTCTAGTTCATAAATGCAAGGACAAAGATTGCCTTTACACCTCTAATGAGACACCCTCACGTTTATTGGGGTGTTTTGCTAAAGGAAAGGTTCTGCCACAAGGCAAGTCCCTTTCTCACAACAAAAAGCTACACTTGGGTCAGCTGCAAATGGACCACCCATTGAAATCTTAGAATGGTTCAGGTTGGAACAGACCTCAAAGATCATCTAGTTCCAACCCCCTGCTATAAGCAGGGACACCTCCCACTAGAACAGGTCGCTCAAGACCTCATTCAACTTGGCCTTGAACACCTCCAGGGAGGGAGCAGCCACAACCTCCCTGGGGAACTTGTTTCAGTGTTTCACCACCCTCACTCTAAAGAACTTCTTCCTAACATTCCATTTAAATCTCCCCTCTGCCAGTTTAAACCCATTACTCCTCATCCTGTCATTACAAGACCTTGTAAATAGTCCCTCCCCAGCCTTCTTGTAGGACCCCTTCAGATACTGGAAGGCCACTACAAGGTCTCCTCAAAGCCTTCTCTTAACCAGGATGCAGAAATTACCTGATCACCATGCACTTTCAGCCTTGTGGCAAATGTAATTGTGTTTTCCAAGTGCTTAAAATACAGATAAAGAAAAGTCTTTCCATGAAATACCCTTGCTATAGGAGGAGGCAGGAAGCCAACTGCTTGCAAACAAGGAACATGTGCATTTATGTTATTCCACCTTAACTTCTGAGCTGCAGATGGTACAAACACTTGTAATGGTGTGTATCTCTCTTGGAATTTATTCCACCAACCAAAAAGTTTTACAGTATTTTAACTCAAGGTCAAATCAGCAAGGAAAAAAAAAGCTTCATGCACTAGTTAACACCAAATGAAAACAAAAATCACTTTAAAAACTCATAGCAGGCTATGCTTACATCTCTAAACCATCACAGATGAACTGGTCAGCTCTGTACTTACTTAATGCTTTAGCCCAAATCAGATTTGCTTATGAAATTATTTTCCTAAATCTAATAATAAAAAATGACCACTCAGGCATCAAATAAAGTTGAGGTTGGTACTTCCTGCACACACAGTCTTTATGTGTGGGCAAAGAAAGAAGGAAGTAAGAATTACAAGAACAGGTAACCAACACAATTTTTCCCACATTTTGGTTCATTATATTGTTGGTTTAACCAACTGACTTATTTCAACACACATTTAGAAATTATGATTCTCAGGTTGTTAAAAATTCTGTGTCCTTAGACTGTATCACTGAACTCTTACAAGGAAGCCAGCCAGAGTCATGTAGATGGTTTACTCAGCTGGAAAGAAACCTCCACAACAAGCTAGATATCCAACATACTATAAATTATTTACATTTATACTTCATAAACATAGATTCTAAAGCACTGACAGCATCCTGGTATGAACTTTAGGTGCAGGACAAACAGGCAATGCAGTAGCTAGATGTGAGAAGACAGCTGTTGCCCAGCTGGCTGGCTATGAGCTTTGCAGCTCCAAGTGTCAGGTTTTGTAGCCTACAAGGTGGCTGCACAGCTGTTTTAGAGGTTCATTTCTTTAAGCAAGTATCCAACATACATAGGAAATAATTTTGCAAACAGAAGGGCATTAATCTTCATCATCTGTTACAGGGAAGTCACCAAGGCAAGAGTGTAGTGGTGCTTTTGCTGGACTCTCCCGGTACAAGTGCAGCTGTGTGCACATTTCTGTGACAACAGCTCCACAAAGCCATCTGTTAGAACTGACCTTCTTCAAGTTCTTGTATTTCAGAAGGGAAAAAATATTCTAACCCTTCATCAGATATTTAAAAACACAGCTGGCTTAACACTGTGCACCTGGAGAAGAATCAAAAGAGCTACTTTCCAGGTAGCTGGCGATGGAGGAAGCAAGAAGAATGCAAAAAAACCAAGTAGGATGGCACAGCTTTGGAGCAGATGCCCCCAAGGTTCTGTGGGCTAACATCCCAGCTGTCCTCAGGTCTGCTCTTATAATTGACCATTGTTGTCTGAATTTGCCAGCTGCCGACGTGCTCTCAGCTTTGGGTTTATACATTCTTTATGTCCTCTGTCCTTATACATGACTACAGTGCTTCAACACTCTGAGACACTTGACTTCTGTACCATGAGGGAAATCAGTATTCCCAGGAAAATCACAGAACCTAGACTCTGTGGTACCTCAGATTTGAAGGACAGCAACACAGAAACTTGTGACAGAAAAGAAAAAAAAAAAAAAAAAGAAGAAGAAAGAAAGAAAGAGATGCAGCACGAATGCCTGATATTTCAAAACCTACCATAAAAACATTGTTAATGCTGTATGACAGAGCTGGATGGTGGGAGACACCGTACAGTGACAGGGCTCTCAATACCTGCCTTCCCCGGTTAAGAACGACCTTTACATTCCTACTCTTCTTAAGAAGGAAAAGTAAAGAATCTCTAAGGTGTTTTTACAGAAGTTTCTCAGTAAGCCAGATCACAAATACTGACACACACTTAAGGGTGAAGAAAAGACGGTCAGGAAGAGGTAAGACTCTACAAGAAATGCATTGACTCCAGGACAAAGCACAGAAAAAAACAAGGTTGAGTTACTCAACGTACACAAGAACCTGTTCAGACATAATGGTCATGCATGCTGAGTTTAGACAGGTATTGGGTGATGCAAA
The DNA here is from genome assembly GCA_013396835.1 of Psilopogon haemacephalus. Lineage (NCBI taxonomy): Eukaryota > Metazoa > Chordata > Aves > Piciformes > Megalaimidae > Psilopogon > Psilopogon haemacephalus. Next base: position 207,447 of record VWZI01023240.1, on the reverse strand, counting down.
CAGACATGTTACAGCTTTGTGGAATTACCAGGATCACATGGGGACAATCTCTGGTTACACAATACACTTGCACGTTCCTCAAGATGCTGATCTGCTGCCTCAAGTTCTGGATTTCATTTAAACAGGACAAAGTGCCAGCAATTATGGGTTGCACAAAACATCATATCACAGTTTATACTGTGGTTAAGTACTGCAGAGATACTCCAGCCTCTTATGGACAAGAGTTCTGAACTAGCCCATACAACTCTGACAAATGCTACACAAGACAGGAGCTCAGCATTGCTATCCATTCTTTCTTCAAAGACAGATCTCCATCAGCCTTTAATCGAGCAATGCTGCGTCTGAGATGGGTTTTTTCCCCCCTCCTCAACGATGTGGCCACCAAACAAAAAAGAAAAAGCAGCAGTGTCAGCTCATGCTTATAAGACCCAATGGATTGAATTCAGGTAAAGCAGCACAGATGCTTTTATACACACCAACAAACCATCATGAGTCCACTGCTCAGACCGTGACCAGGGGACTGGACTGTCAGCACATCCCAAGAGGGATGGCCCTGGAAATTATGTTGCTCCATCCCATAATATTGCATCTTTATCTTCTATATAAACCAACCGCAGAGTCAATTCTGCCCCTTTTTTTTTTTCCCTCACCCTCACTGTCACTGCTGGACCTTATCTCCTGTGGGGAAGGTCTGCTGCCTAGCTCAGCCTTGGCAGAGCTAATTTCTTCTGCATCATTTGGGTCTGGGATAGGGAGAAATGGGGGAAGAGGGGTGGGCTTTGAAACCTGGTTGGGGGGAGAACTTTGGACAATGTTGGCCTAATGAGATCTTAGTAAAGCCCAGGATGAAACACTGAGACTGAATATGAATTTTGTGTATTTTGTATATTTTTCTACTGTTTTGTGTAGTTGTGAAGAGTACTTCTATGTACATTTGCAATTCTTTCCAATCCTGTGTGGAGCATTTTCTTTTACTCCTTTGGGGAGGCGTAAAGAATCCCAGAATTAACTAGATTGGAAAAGACCTTTGAGATCATCAAGTCCAACCTATCACCTAACACCTTCTAATTAACTAAACCATGGCATTAAGTGCTTCATCCAGCCTCCTTTCAAACACCTCCAGAGATGGGGACTCCATCACCTCCCCGAGCAGCCCATTCCAATGCCAATCACTCTTTCTGTGAAGAGCTTCTTCCTAACATCCAGCCTAAATCTGCCCTGGTGCAGCTTGAGACTGTGTCCTCTTGTTCTGTCACTGGCTGCCTGGGAGGAGACCAACCTCCACCTGGCTACAACCTCATTTCAGGTAGCTGTAGAGAGCAATGAGGTCTCCCCTGAGCCTCCTCATCTCCAGGCTGAACATCCCCAGCTCCTCATAGGGCCTGAGCACTTGTCCGCTCTCCAAAACCTCGACACAGGAATTTCAGCTACAGTCCTATCTGCCATTTATGTCCTCTCTCAGACACACACCCAATGCTCTCTCCCTTGCTCTGGTACTGTTGCTCATCCAAGCCTGCAGTGAACCAGTTCACGTTAATCCAGTATTTAAAGAACAACTTAGCATTAGAACAGAGAAGCATTAAAAACCTAACCAATCAATAAAACCAGTTTGTTGTGGTTTATTCCTCTGAAACAGCTCCCTGCAGGTAAGGAGGCAGCAAGGAGCAGAAATTAGCCCTCTGGCAGCACTTATCTGTTAGAGTGACTTAACTGGAACACCGAATCACCCGCCTTCAACTCACCTCTATCTTCTGATGAGGGATGACTACAAGCATTACCCCACAGCTCATCTGACAAGGAGACGCTGCTAAAGCCAAAACAACTCACTTGAGTCTAAATCACATGCCTGTAGCCTTGATGTGAACACCAAAAGAAAGTCTCAATTATTAGTTAAACAGATTGAACGTGTTCAAGTCATGGTCTTTTTCTCAAGAGCACCTAAGCTCCTGCCAACACTCCAGCAGCGTGTGTGCCTCTACTCCTCCCTTCTTTCTCTAACTCTGTAATGATGCATCCATGGGGAAAAGCCTTCCCTGCCTCAGAGCAGATGGGCTAGTTCAACGTGCTCCAGCACAACTGATGTTAAGGTATTTTAGTGTACTTTTAACTATTTCAAATAAGGATAAAAATATTTATTTTCACATGAAAAGGTAAAATGCTTAAAAGAGGTTAGTAAGTCAGAAAACATAGCAACAAGGACTCACTCTGATGTGGTGCGACAAGTGACTGCAGAGACATTTTGCTGCACAAGCTGTATTAGGACCTTTGATACGAGCAATGACTTGATCAAATACTCCTGGACAGGATGGCTACTCACTGTACACCCACCAAGTGTGTCCTTCCAGTGAGCCTCCCCAAGACATCTGCACTCACAGGTCATATCTGTGCCAAAGATGCTCTGCTGACACCTCACCTACAGTGCCTGAGTTCATCTCTTGAGTTCTCAGCACAGGAAACACATGGACATGATGGTGTGGGTTCAGAGGCGGCCACAAAAATGATCAGAGGGCTGGAACACCTCTCCTATGAAGAAAGGCTTAGGGTTGTTCAGCCTGGAAAAAAGGTAGCTCCAGGACCTCTTTGTGGCCTTCCAGTACTTAAAGGGAGCCCATATGAAAGATGGGGACAATCCATTTTCAACAGGCCCTGATTAGAAGACAGGAGATAATAATTTTAAAGCAAAATAGGTGAGATTTAAACTATATATAAGAAAGAATTTTTTTACACTGAGGGCACTGAAACACTGTTCCAGGTTGCCCAGAGAGGTAGTAGATGCCCTATCCCTTGGAAATATCCCAAGTCAGATTGGATGGGACTCTGAGCAGCCTGCTCTAGTTGCAGATGTCCCTGCTAACTGCAGGGGTGGTTGGACTAGATGGTCTTTAAAGGTCTCTTCTGATCCAAATTATTCTAAGATTCCATGCCGTGCATGTGACTGGGAATGTAACACATCCAAATTTCCACACGTTCCCTTGCAGACATCTTCCTTTGCCCACAGCCCCCACAGTGCAGGAGGCATTCAGTATGACAGCGACATACAAAGTACAAAGAAAATCTTTCTTCCTAGAAAAGAGCTGAAAAGGTTGAACACAGTTCAAACACGCATGCCATGACAGACTTCACCTGTCACCCACTCATCTGAAGAACAAGATAAATGCAGGGCAGAACCATCTTGAAATATAATTTAAGTCTTGTTCTTTCAGTGCTTCTCCTCCAGTTTCTTTCCTTCTCCCTCCTCCAAATATCTGTTTCTAGAGTGTATGTGTATATGTATATATACATTTTTTTCCCCTCCCCTTTCTAAATTGCTGGCAAATATCAGGTCATGCATGAGCAAGTCCTATAAGAAAACCACAAATTTACAGTGAAACAACAGGCCCAGAAGCCATCAACATTTTCACCATGATAAGGCCATCACTGCAAATGAAGCCTGACATGCAGATCACCTGTGCAGCACTGCTAGACAGTGCCTTCTTATTACACTTGCCTCAGTTGAGACCTGTGTAACCAGGCTTTGCTGGTGATCACCAGCAGGGCACATACTCCAGAAGCTTTAGGAAATGGCATCTTTCAGCACTAAAACCATGCCCTGTTCAGGCACCTTGTTTGAATACTCCCAAAGTAAAGCCCAGCAGTCCAAGAGTCCATCCATTCTTAGAGAAAGGCTGTGCTGTACCCACTTGAAGTCTTCAGGATTAATATGTAACCCAGAAGCAGAGGCATCACATCAGTCTTTACAAAACCTTCTTTTGGACTCAAGCACTTTTTTGAGAGCCAGCCTTACATCCAACAACCTTAGCTGCTCTGGACCAGTTGTGCAATCAAGCAGCAATGTGCTGGAAGAGATCACTCTCGACCCTCCTCAGTTTCCTGATAGACTTTTGTCAGGCAGCTCTGCAAATAGGAATGGGAAACTGAGAGAAAGCCTAAAGCAAGGAGCATGACCTGCTTAAGGCAGAACAATGGCAGCTACAGAGGTGGGGTTTAGAGGACCTCAAAATATTTCTGTTGAAGAATCAAACCACTTAAACCACAGTTATTTTACCCTGCTGCTGCTTATTCACTATGTATATTGGCAAACCAGAGTCAGTCCTGTTTTGAACAGGGGAACATTCTCTAAGCTAGGCAGATGGCACAGAGTCATAGAATTGTTTTGGTTGGAAAAGATGTCTAAGATCATCAGCTCAAATCACTAACCCAGCACTGTCAGGTCACCAGCAAACCATGTCCCACTCAGACCTCTACATTGTTTTTCAATCCTTCCAGGGAAGGCAACTCCACCAAGTCCCTGGGCAAGCTATTTGAGGGCTTGACAACCCTTTCAAGGAATGCATTTCCCCCAATATCCAACCTCAACCTCCCCCAGCACAACTTGAGGTGTACCTAAGCAAACACTGTCCACATCTACAGAGCCTCAAACTTTTCAAATAAAGCCTCCATATGACAACTCTATCAGGAAAGTCCTGTGCTTTCTTTCTCCTTGCTCTCCTTTGTTGCTGCACATGAGGGTGGTAACCTTGCAGCCAGAAGCACCTCAGAGCTTACATGAACATTTTGCTCAGCTACTGGAAACTGTTGTCTGCCTAAGTAGCACAGCAGAAACCACCATTGTACTCTTAACCACTAGTCCATCCCACTTTGGTAGTTATCAGTACTAACAACACACTTTATTACCTTCTATGATTTTGCACAGGAAGGGAGTAAGCTTAAGAACAATGGGATGTTAGGAGGAAGTTCTTCACAGTGAGGGTGGCGACGTGCTGGAACAGGTTGCCCAGGGAGGTTGTGTCTGCTCCCTCCCTGGATGTGTTCAAGGCCAGGCTGGATGAGGTCTTGAGTGACCTGATCTAGTGGAAGGTGTCCCTGCTTATGGCGGGGGCTTGGAACTGGATGATCTTTGAGGTCTTTTCCAACCTAAACCATTCTATGATTCTATGATTCTTTGCAGTCCAGGAGAGTAATTTGGTTCTACTGCTGCTGAAAGAATTGCAAGACTCACAAGATCACAGAATTAACCAGGTCAAAAAAGACCTTTGAGATCATCAAGTCCAACCTATCACCTAACACCTTCTAATTAACTAAACCATGGCACTAAGTGCCACATCCAGTCTCCTGTTAAACACCTCTAGGGATAGGGACTCCACCACCCTCCCAGGCAGCCCATTCCAATGCCAATCACTTTCTGTGAACTTCTTCCTAATATCCAGCCTAAACCCCCCGGCACAGCTACAGACTGTGTCCTCTTGTTCCGTCACTGGGTGCCTGGGAGAAGAGACCAACCCTCACCTGGCTACAGCCTCCTTTCAGATAGTTGTAGAGAGCAATGAGGTCTCCCCTGAGCCTCCTCATCTCCAGGCTGAACACCCTCAGCTCCCTCAGCCGCTCCTCATAGGGCTGTGCTCCAGCCCCCTCACCAGCCTTGGTGCCCTTCACTGGACACATTCAAGCACTTCAATGTCTTTCTTAAATTGAGGGGCCCAGAATTGGATGCAGTACTCAAGCTGTGGCCTAACCAGTGCTAAGTAGAGGGGCAGAATGACTTCCCTGGTCCTGCTGGCCACACTGTTCCTGATACAGGCCAGGATGCCACTGGCCTTCTTGGCCACCTGGGATAGAGAACAGGGAATCTCCACCCTCCTGTACCTCCTTCTCATAGGTTGCCAGCAGTCATACTGAAAATCTTTAGGCAGAATGGTGCAATTAAAACCAGTAGAAGTTTTAGAAACCACAGGCAATAGCAGAATGTGCTCTCTGATCCTAACGCTCCAGGAACAGGATGTGATGAAGAAGGAGAATGCCTGCCCCTGCACAACACACTGTGTCCCAGGAGAGATCCTGCTTGGTTTTGTTTGTCTGGGGGAGGCAGAAAATGGAATTACAGCTAATTGAAAATACTTTGCATAATTGAAGCTGATAAGAGACCTACACCCATCACTCCAGGAAACTATTTGCATCCTTATAACAATTACAGCACATAGAAAATTCAGCAAGTAGGAAAAAAAACCCCAGAAACAGCAATGCTGGTGGCAAAAAAACAGGTGAATAAATGGACCACTAACATCAAACAAAAAGACCCCACAACACTACTTTTAAACCTCCTTTCAGACACAGGAAAGCACTTTTGTTGGGGGTATAAGGGGTGGAGGGAGGAGGGAAACGACAAAAGGAAGATTAACAGAACCGTGTCTTGGGAAAGACTTCAATTAATATTAAGAGCAAACAGAAAGACGCAACAAATGATGCAGAACCAAGTACAGGCTCCCCATATGGAGGACAGCAAACGCTCAGTACAAAGACAAGCCTACTTTACACATGCTTATTGATGGCTTAATTTCCCCCCAGGGAGTAAGCACGACTCGAATTCATTTTTCCTTTTTTATTTCACCAGCTATTAAGAGCAAACAGTTAGCGAGAAGATAATAAGCGAGCAATTATCAGATGAAGAAAAAAACATGTTTCCGAGGTATCTCGGAGCTTGAGACAGTGGCTCAGTGCAAGGCTTTACCAGGGGACCTTTACTGTGTGTTCAGGAAACATAACAGTTTAAGAGAATTAAGAAATTCTCATCAGTGTTTACACCAGTGTCTCCCCTAAATGCTTTGCACCATTTAAAACAACATTTTTCTTTTCAAATGTTAGGAGTCTAGTTCAAGCACCAGCAAGCGAACATCAAGGTAGCTGCCCATCTGCTCTGGCTTTAGCTCTTACATTATTACAACCACAGACAGAATCATAGAATCAGTCAGGGTTGGAAGAGACCACAAGGATCATCTAGTTCCAACCTCCCTGCCATGGGCAGGGACACTACCCTAGATCAGGCTGCCCAGAGCCTCATCCAGCTTGGCCTTAAACACCTCCAGGGATGTGGCCCCAACCACCTCCCTGGGCAACCTATTCCAGGGTCAGATGTTCTAAGATCCTCCCAACATTACAAAGCCTACCCAAGGTTATTTTCCTCCTCGCTCATGCACAGCACAGCCACCCAGCTGAGCCCCTCCCTGCAACTCATTATAAAATAGGTTTTGAAGCAAGCCCATAGACACTGCAGTAAACTGAGGATAAGCAGAAGCTGTCCAGGGCAGGTCTCCACAAGTTTGGAGTTGTTTTTGTTTTAAGCACACTTTGGAGTAGCATCCCTTGCCTTTCCTTATTCTCCATCCTGTGCTCAAAGGGCTTGTTTAAATCCAATTCGAGCAAAAGCAGCATTCCTCAGATGCCACTGTGTGGTGGGAAGCTTTTTCACGATTTAAGTACACGGAAGGAATAAGCTGTGGTGGTTCAAATGTCCTTCCTGCACGGGGAGTGAAGACGGTCTTTCATTGGAATTCATTTAAAAGCCTATGCCCACTTCAGCTCCTCAACAGAGCTACTGTGTTCACGAGGTAATCTCAGTTTAAGACTGAAATGCAGCAAGAGACCAGGACTGCACTTGTTTGTTTGTCTGTCTTCCAAGCCAATCTCTTTCTTTCTGCAGAGCACAAGTCCCTGGCCAGAAACCACAAGGGCTGGTATCTCCTCCTGGAGCACCTCAGCCAGACTGGAACTGGAATCCTTTTGAAAATGATTTTTATACCTCAAATGAGAAGAAAGATTTAGAGGCATGTGATTTCCTCCTCTCCCCCCCCGCCATTTCCCCAGGCTCACTGCACAGCACTGCTGGCACTCAGCAAATAAAAAGGCAAAAGGAACCATTCAGTCACTTCTATTGCTCACAGAACAAAACCTGGGAAGGGAATACACAAACTGCAGAAGTAACTGCCAACAGAAAGGTTTTGCATCCAAAAACAAATTATAAAGTGTGCTGAGGGTAAAAAACCCAAATGGCCCAACTTCCTAAGTCACCTCTTATTTACATTTCAAAGAACATCTTGCAGAGCCACCACAATTAATTCTGCTTTACCCCAATTCATGACAGTGGCAAAAAGCCTGAATTAAAAGTGCCAGTTGAGACATCAGCTGTGCAAAGGGAGAAAATAGCAATATTTTCAATAAACCTGAATAAATTGTCTATGGATATGTTCCCAAAGAAACCCAACTTACCCAAGAACACTCTCCAGTGATACAAGGCAGACACACACCAAGACATTCTGCAACAGAGGTTATAAACCAGCTAAAGGCACTGAATTTGGTTAATCAACCTTGGCTTTACTCTGTAGTATAACAGACAACAACAATCAATTAAATGAGAACATTCTCTCATGTCTAGATTAAAAGCTGGGCTCGCTTTTGAAGACACTGGGGAGAGAAGACAGTTAAATATTTCAGATGAGGGACCCACTTCCTTCTGCATCCTACCTTTGTATCAGTATATTTGTATCACCTCACAGAACTTCCTCTCTTCAAGGTAAATGAAATCAAACATGTTCTGCTGTAAAAGAATGTGCCAGTCCCTTTCCTGCCCTCTGATGTACGCAGTCACTTTGCCAAGCAGCAGTTAAGAAGATAGTGCCCACTTCAAAACTATGGTTGACCTGAAACCTGGTTCTTTGCAAAACCTGTTAAATTAAAGACTGCCCCTCATTTAAAGCATGAGTGATACAATTAGAATAGAGAGGAGGCAAGCACTCAAAACAGCAGCAACAGCAATCAGGGAATAACTTGGAGCTTTGTCCATCAGGTATCTGAAAGCTTTTACCATGCCTCACGGAAAACTGGACCCAGCAATGCCCGTTCAAGTCAAGCTGATTGTGAGGCTTTCTCCCTTTCCAACACCAGCAAAACCCCAAAACATTAGTTTTGCTCCCCTAACCATGCTTTCAGCTTTTTGATTGTGTCCTTACAGAAGAATTTTATGGCAACAGATGACCATAGCGTCCATCAACACTGCTCATGTAGCTGGCATGCTGCTAATCAACAGCCAGAGCAGATGGAATGCAAATCTCCCAGCGAGAGGAGACCAGGAGGCTGTCACCATCCGCCTCTGAAAACGTAAATGAGCTATTATCAATCAGGAGCTAAATGCAGACAGAATTTTGGTGAAAGGCAACACTTCAAGGTGTTTATGGGGAAATCAATCTGTTCCATTTAAGAAAATCCACCACTTATAGCAAGGTTACCCTGTGCTGTCCTATCTGTCAGCAGTGAAGCAGCACAAGTTGTTGTTGTCCTGATTTTATTTCCTTGCAAGGAGTTTAATTTAAGTTCTAGGCATATTAATCTATTAGCTACAAACGGAATGAGGATAGCCTTAAAAGTAATATTATTTTCACACACCCAGAAAAAAAAAGAGTATTTGGGGGCAAATATTTTGGTGGCTGGAATCGGTTTCTCTTCAACAGCAGAAGACCAAGAAAGTGGAAAAAGCATCACCCAAAAGTCACATGGAAATAAAGCTTTACTGCAGCTACGAAGAACCAACTTCAATAGGTTTGAGGTTTCTTTGAAGTATATTCACTCACAAGGAGCATTGAATCTGCCCCAGTTCATTCACTCAATTGATTCACCAACTGTTCTGGAACATGAATAAATATGTAAGTGGCTACTCCACTCTAATTAGTGACATTCAGTGAATCTAACCAGACCTCCGGCCCCTGCATTTAGCTCTCAGTGCCTCTCTCTTGGGAACTGAATAGCAATCAGGTATGTAATGCAGGGATGCTTGCTTTTTTTCTTTCCCATTTAAGGTGGAAAATAAGCGGGGTGGTTACAGAAACAGGATGGGGGGGAAAAATAATTAAATCCTTAAACCCAAGCAATGGTCTAAACATGCTGAAAGAACTGCTTTAAGGGGGAAAATAATTGGAAAATAGGGAGGAATAAAGGAAAAATACAACCAATTGCAGAAAGCATGAAGCAGATGATGCATTTCCTATGTGATAGCTTAAACAAGTCCCAAGGCGCACCTCCTAAGTCCATCAAACACCAGATTTACATAAAATCATTAATTCATTACACTCAGGAAAGAAAAGAGTGATGGGTTAGGAGGGACAGGAGGGAATGAATGAAGTGAAAAAATTAAACTAGAGACAAAAGCAAAACATCTATATCCATATATGCAGAGCTTCCTGAAGAAGCAAGATACACAACTAACCTCAAAGAAATTCCGCAAATGACAAAAACCTTCAAGTTTGTCAGCTCTAAAATCCCCTGGCTCTGAACGTAGGGAACAACCAGCGCATGGCAGCAACACCACTTGTATGCCTGTGCTCTGCAGCAATACAAAGGGAAGCTGCTGATGCTGCACTTGTTCCCACCACTGACATGAGCTATTTGCTTCTGGTTTGGTCTCCATCACCCTGAATTAGAAACACAGCCTCTATTCTTGCTAAACGGGCCTGAGGACTGCAGGGTCTTGGCCACCTCTTTTGACCTAGTGGAGTCCGTTCAGCTCTTCATGAAGCTTCTCACGAACAGGTTCTCTACTATGAGGGTGGTAGAACACTGGAACAGGTTGCCCAAGGAGGTGGTTGGGGCCCCACCCCTGGAGATGCTCAAGGCAAGGCTCGACAGGGCTCTGGGCAGCCTGATGTAGTTGAGGATGTCCCTGCTGACTGCAGGGGGGTTGGATTACATGACCTTTGGAGGCCTCTTCTTCCAACCCAGACCGTTCTATCATTCTATGACCCTTGCCATGTCCCTCAAGTAACAGTAGCCTTTTGCCAGCAGGACTGGAGCAGCAATTGTACCCCTGCAGCCAGTACCAGTGAGGCCACACCTTGAGTACTGTGTTCAGTTTTGAGCCACTCACTACAGGAAGGACACTAAGGTGCTGAAGTGAATCCAGAGATGTGCAATGAAGCTGCTGAGAACAGGTCTTTTGGGGAATGACTGAGAGAACCAGGGCTGTTTAGTCTGAAGAAAATAAGGATGAGGGGAGACTTTACCACCTTTTACAACTTCCTGAAAAGAGGCTATAGTGAGGTAGGGTCAGTCTCTTGTCCCAAGGAGTAAGTGATAGGACAAGAGGAAACAGCCTCAAGTTGCTCAGAGGAGATTTAGGTTGGACATCAGGAAAATTTTATTCAGCAGATTGTTGAGCCCTGAAACAGGCTGCCCAGGGAAGTGGTGGAGTCACTATCCCTGGAGGGATTTAAAAGAAGTGTAAATGTGGTGCTGAGTGACACAGTTTAGTGGTGGCCTGGCTCTACTGGGTTGATAATCTTAAAGGTCTTTTCCAACCAAAATGAATCTGCAATTCCAGCTTCTGATTCTGTGATTTCACAATTCCAGCTTTTGATTCTGATTCCATGATCCCACCTCTACGAATTGAACCTTTGATTCCATGATCCCACCACTACAAATCGAACTTTTGATTCTAAGTTTTGATTCCACAATTCTAACTTTTAACCAAAAAACTAAACCAAAATATTAAAGGCTCCCTGCAAACTCGCAGATAACAGGAATTAGTTTTCAGGTTTCTTTGCTGGTTTATCACTTAACTCACAGGCACACCCTGAAACTGCAACTCCAAAGCTATCAATCTGCCTTACGAGGCAGTGTCATCGCGGCAATCCCTCCGCACAACACAACTGGTCTTGCAGACGGCAGCACTATTTTTAAAGCAGAACATGGGTGTATTTTCCTCTCTTTTGCCAAACAAGAACATGAAGTGTGCCACATGGCAGGTAGCACGCAGATGACAAAACAGTCAGAATGCAGGCAGAAATACAAGATGGGGTTGCCAGAAAGATGTCAACAACTCTTTGTCAGAAAATATACTGATACCTGCTGCAACAAAAGCGTTGACAAATCTTTGCCCTCCAGGGGTGATAAATTCTGCAAGCATGGTAGTCACAAGTTCAGCTGAATAAACAAAGGGTGCACTTAAAATCACAGGAGGGTCCTGAGTCTTGGGAGCAAACTCACCCAAGTATCCTTCAATGTGTCTGTCTCAACCTCTCAGACGCAGAAAGAAATCGCCACAAACTTTGAGACTACTACAAGAGAAGCTGCTGACACAAAGGAAATAGCCTGCACCAGAGGTAAGGATGGTGTGTTTTCTGTCACAGATGGACACAGACAGCACACACAGTTCATTTGGGGGAAGAGGCCAGCTTTGAAGCTTACCTGACAAGCACTTACAGGCTGACACATACACTTAACACTGGACAGAACAGAATTGAGTATGAAAAAACACTCTAGGATGAAATAAATAGAATTGTAGAACAGTAGGAGTTGGAAGGGAACTCTGATGATCAAGTCCAATGCCCTTGGCAAAGCAGGATCACTTAGGGCAGGTCACACAGGAACACATCCAGACAGGTCTTGAAAGTTTCCAGAGCAGGAGACTCCACAACCTCTCTCTGCAGCCTGCTCCAGGGTTCCACTACCCTTGCAGTAAAGAACTTTTGCCCAAGTCTTCATACAGACATGAAGACTTGGGGTCCAAATAACGTTTCAGATTTGTAGCCAGGACTGAGCTGAGCATTTGCCACAAAACCACAGAATGGTAGATGTTGGAAATACGTCTAGGGATCATCTAAGACCAACTCACCTACTGAAGCAGGGTCACCTAGAGTAGGTTGCACAGGATCACATCTGGGTGGGTTTGGAATGTCTCCAGAGCAGAAGACTCCACAAACTATCTGGGCAGCCTGGTTCAGTCCTCCATCACTCTTACAGTCAAGATTATTTTTCCTTATGTTCAGACAGAACAGTTTGTGCCCACTGCCCTGTATCAAGCTGCTAGGCACCATTGGAAAGAGTCTGGCCCCATTGTCTAGACCTCTGCCCTTTAGATAGTGAAAAACACTGATCAAGATCTCCACCATCAATCACTTCATCATCCAAAAGTTCTATTTGGTACTCATGTACTCAAGAGCCATAAAGCAAAGATACTCCTGAGACCCACCGGCTTTGTATTGCATGATTGCAAGAAACCATACAAACACAAGGTATCAAAGCAAGCAAAGAGAAATCACACAACGAAATATAAGTAACTTATTCGGAATTCTTAAAAATAGCTTTCCTGCATGGCTACTTGCCCTTAACCCGAGGTAAACCACGCCTAACCTAGAGGCCAAGCCCTGTGCTGGCAGCGTTTGTGTGGCCCTGGCGCTGCAGCCATGGAGCGCAGGGCTCGGCTGACAGGATCGATTACACTGGGCTCTTGTGAGGGACAGGAGAACACCCACAAGGCACAAAACACAACCACACACAGGCAGCCTCCGCACAAAAAGTCAGCGATCATTAGATCAGCCTTGCTTTTTAAGAACGAGCTTGAAAAGACCAATCTGAGTGGCTGCTGCTGAACTAATGGGTGCGTTTGCTTTTGTGTTTTGTGGTAGAAGAGCAAATGCAGAGCAAGTCGCATTTTATGAGAAGGTTTCTCTGTAGCTAACTGTAAAGGATTTTGTCGTTTTAAATTCAAAATGCAAAAGCAAACCCAAAGATTCACTAGTGCCTGACCTAGCATGTGTTACTAGCATGTTCTTTAATGCTACTCAAGAAATGATCTGTGAATGGCCTTTGGTTATCTATCAACTAAATATCTTTACTCGTGAGCAGCTCCATTAGCACTGAAAGATGGCAAACTCTTTTCATGCAAATATAGGGTAAGTACATGACACATCTAGGGCAGCTATCAGCTGGGCCACTCAGTTCAAGAAGGACAGGGAACTGCTTGAAAGGGTCTAGTGCAGAGCTACAAAAATGATGGAGTGGAACATCCTGCTGAGGAAAGTCTGAGGGAGCTGGGGCTCCTTGGCTTGGAGAAGAGGAGACAGAGAAGTGACCTCATTCCTGTTTATAAAGATGTAAAGGGCAATGTCAGAAGGATGGAGCCAGGCTCTGCTCAGTGATGCCTAATGACAGGACAAGGGGCAATGGGTGCAAGCTGGAGCATGGGAGGTACCCCGTGAATGTAAGGAAAAACGTTTTCACTGTGAGGGTGACAAAACACTGAAATGGGCTGCCCGGAAAGGTTGTGGAGTCTCCTTCTCTGGAGACATTAAAAAAACCACCTGGACACATTCCTGTGTGATCTGTCCTAGGTGATTCTGCTTTGGACTCAATGATCTTTTGAGGTCAGTTCCAACCCCTGATGCTCTGTGGTTCTGTGAAAGAGAACTGTTGGGAACAGTCCCTCTAGAGGTATTTAAAATATTCACAACAGAAGCAGGCACACTTCACAAGAATTAAAGGATGCTCTGTAGAAGGGATGGTGAGTTCAGTATATACACTTGGGAATGCTGCCAGTACTGCAAAAAAAAGATTTGCAATGTTGAAAAAAATTTAAAGCTATTTTAATATAGTTTTAAGTAATTGCTTTTTATTTGGAGTGCAAAAATGCTTGCCAAACCCAGTGTTTCTTACAAGCCACGGCTTACTGCCCTAAATTCCTCTCTGAAAATGGTAATTATTTTATTACAGTAAAATAGTTACATCATTTTTAGAGCCTGAAGCTGTAATGCTGTCAAAAGACACATGGTGATAGATAATCCAGCACCATCAACTATGAAATCTAACTTCCTTTAATAAGTCTTTAACAAAGTCTCAATTAAACATCTTCTGCATCACCTCAGTGCTCATTAAGGAGACAGTGGTGAGTTGCCTCCAGAATTGCTAGTAAGAGAAAAGCTCTGAGCAGCTGCAGTGGAAGAGTTTGTGTCTGTTTTCTTTGCTGCCACCCCTGAACCTAGGGGGAAGCACAGAGCTCACAAAATTCACATTACTACGAGAGGTCAGGGAAACAGCAAGCAAATAGAGAAAAGACCTGAAATGCCTCAGGAATGGTAAAGCTGAACCCTATACAGGATCTACCTAGCTTCCAGATGCTGGTGGCAGGTCAATTTACATGCACTTGGGTCTCTACTAGCTGGGAATCCCTCACTGCTGCTACCAGTGGGGTCAACATCAGAACAAGAACTGATAATTATGTTATTCATCAGGCTAAGCTTTATATCCTTATATTTTATTTTAGTCTAAGAGAAAAATCAATTAATAGAGTGTAAACACATCCCCAAATATTTCACATGACACACTACAGTGATGAGAAATGAGGCAGACTTCTCTCCTTCTGAGGTAAATCTGGGATGAAGGAAAAGACCTTTCCCAAGAGGTAGGAAGAAATAATCATGGGGGTGGATCTCCATATCAGAAACTCATTTTTCTGTGAAGATTGAAGAACCAGAAACAGTCTCACTTCCCAACAGGAAGAACTCCTGCTCTTGCGCAGCCTTCTGCTTTTTCTTTTGCATATGCAGATTCATTAATGCCTTCTCCATCTGCACTCACAATTGCTCCTAACATTTGTGCAGCCCGAAACAAAGATGTTCTCAGCGAGCTTCAGCCTTCTTCTGGCAACATTCAGAAATTAGATGCCAAATCTGTCTGGTGACATCTTTGACCCGTGACAACACTGCAGCTTCTTGGAAGGAAATTCCTGGATGAAATCGATACAGTACTATAAAACCCCATCAGTTTTGCTATCGCTCAACAGAAAGACTGCGTCAGCAAGACAAAAGCCACCGCAAATTCAGTCCCAGGACATGGGACAGTATGGAAAAGGCTGGAGCGTTACGGCTGCATGAGCGGTGCTGCCTTCAGGAAGACAACCCCTGTGGCACCTACAGGAAACATGCACTGTATGAAGCGACTACAAATCCAGCCCTGCTCCTCGATCCCCTAAATTCCCACAATTGAGATATGAAAAAAGAGCTTTCTTTTGGAAAACCAACATATTAAAAAAACCCTATAAATAATAATTTTTTAAGGGTCACTTTCCTCTCTTATTTTCTATGAATCACAAAATCACTTTGGTTGGAGAAGACCTTTAAGATCATTGAGTTCAACCATTCCCTAACCCTACCAAGGAAGGTTTGACTCAATGACTTCCAGAGGTCCCCTCCAACCTCTAAAGTCTTGTGATTCTGTGGTGCTAAACCACGTCACTCAGCACCACATTTCTGCACCTTTCAAACATCTCCAAGGGAGGTAGTTAAATCCCCATCCTAAGAAGCCTGTTCCAGTGTTTGAGAACCCTTTCAGGGAAGAAGGTTTTTTCCTAATATTCAGTCTAAACATGCCCTGCTGCAACTTCAGGCCATTTTCTCTTGCCCTGCCACTTCTTACTAGGGAAAAGAGACCATTCCCCACCTCACTCCAATCTCCTTTCAGGTAGCTGTAGAAAGTGAGAAAGTCTCCCCTGAACTCCCTTTTCTTGAGGCTAACCAGCTCCAGTTTCCTTGGTGCATTTCACCTGCTTGGTGCACAGTTCTCATATCTTGTCACTGATGACGGATAACTCACTTTCAAACTCAGGACACACAGAATGTCAGGATCTGGAAGGGACCTCGAAAGATCATCCACTCCAAGCCACCTGCCAGAGCAGGATCACCTATAGCAGACGGCACAGGAACTCATTTAGGTGGGTCTTGAATATCTCCAGAGAGACTCCACAACCCCCCTGGGCAGCCTGTTCTAGTGTTCTGTCACCCTCACAGTGAAAAAACAATTCCTTATGTTTTCATGGGTATTCCTATGCCTCAACTCCCACCCACTGCCCTTTGCCCTGTCATTGGGCATCACCAAGCAGAGCCTGGCTCCATCCTCTTGGCACTTGTCCTTAACATATTTATAAACATGAATGAGGTCACTTCTCACTCTCCTCCTGTCCAAGCTGAAGAGACCAAGCAGAAGACTCTCTAACAAAAGAGCACTCCCTCATCCACACGGGATGGGGATATTTTGTGACCATTTCCACCATAACAATACTCCCAACGCTAGAGTATGTCCCTGTGCTGCTCTCAACCCGTGCAAACAATGTTCTACCTGCACGGCAGCCACACGAGGAGCAGCAATGCAGCTGAGGAGCGTGGATGGAGCTATTTCCCTTCTTCTATCTTTCAACAGTATTCCACGCTGCCAAGTCCTGACTTTGGTCACTTTGGGAAGACTGCTCCTACTTTTTTATGAGACATTGTTAGGAGAGCTACAGTAGCAGGATGCATTTGCAGTCCTCTAATGCAGGATGCATTTGCAGTCCTCTATTGTCTCTGCTCCCACTTGTTTCAAATTCCTATGGGATACTGATATATTTCAATGGTGCTTTAATAATAGCCTAATAATTGTTCCAGACAATAACTTACATTGTATTGGGACCTCGCCTGTTGGGGGTGGGGGGCTGGGGAGTGGGTAGGAGGGTTGCCTTGGTAACAACGAGAAGAAGGGGAAAAAAAAATCATATGGCAAATGGAGACACAGAAAGGACATGAGCTGAGATGTTTGTTCCCTACTCAGGAATCTGTGGGAAACAGTGAGACCAGCACCGAAGTAAGGATTTTCTGATCAGAATGTGCAAACAGCACTAAAACCCAACTTCTCTGAAGGTTTAATTAAGGCTTAGGTAAAGGTGCTGTTATGATTTGTGCAGTAGAGGTTGAAGGTAGCAGATGCTACAAATTTAGTAGGCTATCATGATCTGTTTACAAGCTCACTACAATGGAAGTTTGCTGTCTGAACAGCTTAATCTTAAGTGCTGGAGACAAGGTAATGAGGTCAGGAAAGTCGAATGCTCCAAGCTGGTGTTTTCTCTTTGCTCTGCTTTGATGATCTTTGAAAGACTTCAGTACTGTAATACATAGCGACTCAGACTCTGTTTTTAAGCCTGGCAAGGATTGCTACTTTGTGGCTGAAAATAAACATGTACAAACTACACATTCTTGCACTTGTCCTACAGACCAGGAAAAAAGTATCTCCTGAAAGTGCAAGCAACCCAGCTAATCCCTCCGTGTCATTCTGATCCTCTAAGTCTGCAGAAAACCTGGCTGCTCACCAGGGAAAAGCATTAAAAAAGAAGACCATGGTTATTCCTGACAGAAATACAGAATGGTTTGGGTTAAGAGGGATCTTAAAGATCTTCCACTAAACCAGGTTGCTCACAGCCCTGTCCAACCTGGCCTTGAACACCTCCAAGGATGGGGCATTCACAGCTTCTCAAGACAACCTCTTCCAGTGTCTCACCACTCTCAAAGTGAAGAATCTCTTCCTGATATCTTAATCTACTCTCTTTCATTTTGAAAGTATTACCCTCCATCCTATCACTACACTCCCTCCATTTTTCCTATAGGCCCCCTTTAAAATACTGAAAGGCTGCAATAAGGTCTTCCCAGAGTCTTCTCCAAGCTGAACACTAACACAGGGGAGGTGCTCCAATCATTTTTGTGGCCCTGTATATAAAATTACTTCCAAGTTCATGCTCCTCCAAGTAAAAAAGTGACAGCAGCAGACAGCAGCCTGGCACTGTCCACATTAATGGATATATTAAGGCTATCATGCCCAGCAAATTGCAGAGACAAGCCACAGATGGGCAAAGCCACCACTGGAAAGGTTCTTTCTCATTAGTTATCTCTAATTAAATGCAATTTCCAAAGCACAACAACTAATAAAATTCCAGTCCCATGATGCCATTTTATGTCCATCTGTTTCAGAGCACCTATCAATGGCTGGACATACTTACATGCTTACAGGCAGCTAGAAGGGGAGCCACAAAGTCACACCCATCTTCATGTGGTGACCACACAAGCTTGTTGGTGGGAATTAAGGTTAGCAAAGGAAAAACAGGTTCTTTTGGTGTTTTTTTTTCAACAGGTTGCCCAGATGATAGACATCCCATTCTTGGAAATATTCCAGGTCAGGTTGGACTGGCTTCTGAGCAAACAGATCTGGCTGAAGATGATCCTGCTAGCTGCTGGGACCTGGACTAGATGATCTTCCAACCTAAGCCAGTCTATGACTGCACAGTTTCTAGGGCTGTGATGACTATTAGGCAAAGCTGGTCCATCTGTGTGGAAGGAAAAGCCCTGCAGAGGCTCTGGAAGCTGAATGAGTGGAACAGGGAGTGGGCAGGAGTAGGAAGTACTTCTGGTGTACCAGAAGCAGGTGGGAGCTATTCACGGCAGCTCATCACGGCACAAAGGGCACTAACAATGCAGCTCAAAGAGGGACACAATAGCCAAGAAACATTGCTTGGACGAGAGAGAGGGAGGAGGCTCTCAAAGGCAAAGGACAAAGAGCTCCCTTTCAAAGGAAAATGGCACAAGCTGATAAGATGGATGTCTTCCAGCAGGCACTTTCTTCCCAGCAGCCACGTAAAGGGGCTGGGCTTTCTTAGTATTGCCTTTGGAAATGGGATCAGAATATGGGTATTTAAAAGCATTTTCTGGCACAGACCCAATTTCCTTGCCAGCAAGATTTTAAACCTCTAACACTGAGTAAAATCCTACTAATTGCAGAATTGTTCTTTCTTCAAAGAGTCATTCCTGCAAAGCTTTACAAAACCAAAGCCAGTGCTGATGAGGCCAGTGCTGTTTCTTCCATTCTATAAAATACTTAATGGCAGAAATTTAAACCTACAGGGGAAAGAATTCAGTACTAACTCTAGAGACTTCATCTGATTTTGAATTTCACATTTCAAGCCACCTGCAGAAAGCTAAGAGAGAAGCTGTTTGCTTCCACCATGAGCTGCAAACGCAGCACTGACAAGGGGAAAAATGGAAAATTTGGACAGGGAAAGAGCTGGAAAGGTGAAAATCCCCTCTGACATCCTAATCATCTTTTGCTGTGTATCACAGGATACCAGACCACCTCCAAGATGGAAGCAGCAGTCGCCTCTGCTACTATCAGCAGCATTTATCTGATGCTTTCTCAAACCTGGGAAGGAAGCAGACAGATGACACTGCAAATTTAGTTCAGCCATCCAAATGGACTAACCAAATCTACAGATATGACTAAAAAGCCTACTTTATCTACAGTAACTATGTGCAGATTTTTTTTTTCCTGCTATACAACTGAGGGGGGAAAAAAACCCAACCCTACAACAGCCTTGTTGTCCATGCTTCAAGATAAGTACTTAAGCTCATTGTCTCCATCTTTGACACCTGTGCTCTTATAGTTGCATGAATAAGTCCCCCACAGGGACCATGCACTTATTCAGTTCAATAGGTTTTATTTTTAAATAAGCCAAATAATCTTTTCAATACCATTCAACATCCTTTCAGCATCTGAATTAAAAAAAAAAAAGAGTAAAAGATCACTTAGAATAATTTTCTAATGATAGACATACAACATTTTTTAAAAAAGAGTATTTTCTTTAACTGAAAACTCTGAGAATAGTTTAGACCAATCCTCAAAGGAAGGAAATAGATGAAAAATACCACAGAAAATTAGAAGCTGGAAAGGACCTCCAGAGATTTAGTCCAACCTCCATGCCAAAGCAGAATCACCCAGGGTAGCTCACACAGGAACACATCAGGTGGGTTCTGAAAGTCTCCAGAGTAGACTTCCCAACCTCTCTGGGCAGCCTGTTCCAGTGCTCTGTCACCCTCACTGTAAAGAATTTTCTCCTCATGTTGAGATGAAACCTTCTCTGTTCCAGTTTGTAGCTGTTGCTCCTTGTCTTACTGCTGCTGACCACTGGAAGTAGGTTGGCCACATTCACTTGACACCCACCCCTCAGATATTTATAGACATTGATGAGCTCTCCTCTCAGTCTTCTCCAGACTAAACAGCCCCAGGGCTCTCAGTCTCTAACAAGGATTATGAGAAAGTGTTGTGATACTGAGCATACACCAAGGTCACAGCAAGGGGAAGAAAGGATTAAAAAGGCAACACAATCTTTTAACAGGTTCAAAGATAAACACAACACACAGTAAAAAATTGCAATGGACATTATTAAGCACATTAAGCAGTAAAAAACCCAGAACATTGGGATATAGGCAAACAATGGTAAGATTGCCCAATTATGCTTTTGCAACAAGAGAAACAAAGCATGCTGCAAGGCAGTCTGAAGCAAAACCAGGACCCCCTAGGAAGCAACATCAGCTTCTTGCATACTAAACACTAGAGCAAAATGGACATGTGGACAGAAAGGCTTATTTAGGAAAGAATTAATCTTAGAGCAGATCTTTTCCATAGCAGTGTTGTACCTCGATGTGAAAAAGACAAAAAGCTGGCATCCAATTGATTCAATTATGAAATTTAACATGACTGGCCTCAGGGTTTGGGGTTTGTTTTCTTAAAGCAGTATTATTTAAGGGCAGGTGCACCAAAAAAAAAAAAAAAAAGTAGGTTAAGAAAGAAAAAAAGAGGGCAGAGTGCTCTGAACTGGAAAACATATCAAGAGCAAATACTAGAACTCCCACACCTTGTTTGCAAATAAACTTGTATTATAAATCTGAAGCAAATAGAATTAACACGGGAACTGGCAAGGAGCACTGGGTAGGCAGATGTCTGAACTGGTTAATTCTGAAAAGGCAAGCATTACAAAGAAACTGCTACAACCACCACTTTGACCTTCCTGCCTCCACACCCTAAATCTTTGCCCCAATTCTCCCACCTTACAGTCCAGCATCTGCCCTTGTTATTTCAGACCAACCATTTGAGCCTTGAGCTGCGTAACTGACCCTGCTTTAAGCAAGCAAGAAAAAAAAAAATACCCATGTACTTCTTCCCATCCTGCTTCCCCTCTTTGCCTGATCCTGCAGAGAAAATTTCAAGGCTAGAACTGTTTTTCTTTTCTTGTTTTTTTTTTCTTTTTTCCAAAAGGTTCTAAGCCAGATCTGATCTTTTGCTTCGGTGCACCATACGCTGCTGTGCCGTGCCAAAACACAGGAGTGGGAATAACTGGACTTGGGCAGAACGAAGGAGAAAAAGCTTTCCTGAAGTTGTTGCTGCTGTTGCTTTGTACTGCAAAATTGGGGCTCCAGCTTCCAGAGTTTCTAGAGAAAACAGGCTCTCTGATGCAAGTGGATCGGGCTGGACAATGCAGCCTTAAGTACTTCAGTTTTCTTAAGCCCCCTGGCAATGGGAGTCACTTCAGCAGCTGTCCAGTTCCCTAACAAATAAACAAGCTTGCTTCATCTGGAACCCCTCTACTATGAGAAAAGGCTGAGAGAGTTGGGGTTGCTCAGCCTGGAGACAAGGAGGCTCCAGGGAGACCTTATTGTGGCCTTTCAGTATTTCAAAGAGGCCTTTTCAAAGGTCTGTCCCCATTTAGCAGGGCCTGCTGTGACAGGACAAGGGGTGGTGAGTTTAAACTAAAAGAAGGACATTCAGACTACAGAGAAGGAAGAAATTATTTAACATTGAGGGTGGTGAAACACTGGTGCAGGTTGTCCAGAGAAGTGGCAGATGTCCCATCTCTGGTAACGTCCCAGGTCAGGTTGGACGGGGCTCTGAGCAAACTTAATTCACTTGCAGATGTCCCCTGCTCATTGTAGGGGGGCAGGTTGAGGGAGGTGATTCTCCCCCTTCTGCTCTGCCCTGGTGAGACCCCACCTGGAGTACTGCATCCAGTTCTGGAGCCCCCATTACAAGAGGGATATGGACATGCTGGAGCATGTCCTGAGAAGGGCCATGAGGATGATCAGAGGACTGGAGCACCTCTGCTATGAGGACAGACTGAAAGAGTTGGGGCTGTTCAGTCTGAAGAAGAGGAGGCTCCGAAATGACTTTATTGTGGCCTTCCAGTATCTGAAGGAGACCTACAAAAATGCTGGGGAGGGACTTTTTAGGCTATCAGGGAGTGACAGAACTACAGGGAATGGAGCAAAGCTGGAGGTGGGGAGATTCAGACTGGATGTGAGGAGGAAGTTCTTCACCGTGAGAGTGGTGAGACCCTGGCATGGGTTGCCCGGCACGGGGGTGGTTGCAGCCACATCCCTGAAGGTGTTTAAAGCCAGGCTGAATGAGGCTGTGGGCAGTCTGTTCTAGGTAGGGTGGCCATGGCAGGGGGGTTGGTACTAGATGATCCTTGTGGTCCCTTCCAACCCTGACTGATTCTATGATTCAATGACTTACTCATGGAAAGGGTGATGAGACACTGGAATGGACTGCCCAGGGAGATGGAATCTTTAAGAGAAGACTGCATGTGGCACTCGGTGGCATAGTTTAGCTGATGTGGTGCTAGTTTATAGGCTGCACTTGATGATCTCAGAGGTCTTTTCCAGTACCAATTATTCTGAGATTCTATGAGGCACTCACCTACCTGATCTAGTTGGACTTTCTTTGAGCATGGCCTTAAAGCAAAAGACCTCTGAGACGGCTCTTCATCTGTATCATTCTATGAAGCTGCAAGGGACATCTTTCATCACAGGCAGTGCCATGTGCAAAACCTCAAAATGAAACTTAAGGGAGAAAAAAGCACAACCAAACAAAAAACAGAACAAATCAAATTAAAAAGAAACACAAAAAAAACCCCAAAACATCCAAACCAACAAACATCCCTAGAGGCTGGAGAAATTACTCATTGGCTTTTTAGTTATATGTCAAAGACACTTAATAGATACTTGAGCAAGGGGACAGGCTCTTTTCAGTGGCACCCAGCAATAGGACAAGGAATAAAGGATACAAATTAGAACACAGGAAGTTATACCTCAATATGAGGAGAAACTTCTTTAATGTGAGGGTGACAGAGCACTGCAACAGGCTGCCAAGAGAGGTTGTGGAGCCTCCTCTGAAGTCTTCCAAACTCAACGTCGAGGTGTTCCTGTGTGGCCTGCCCTAGGTGATCCTGCTTTGGCAAGAGGTTGGAGTGGGTGATCTCAGGAGGACCCTTCCAAACCCTGACATTCCAGGATTCTGAGCAGCCTGTGAATATAGTATTTGATACTCTAGTTTTATTCTGCTGAGAAGAAACTGTCTTTATGGCCAGGTTTTAAAGGAGCTAAGAAGGGCTGTGCTTTATGACTTCTCTCTATAAAAAGGAGGGGGTGGGGGGAGAAGGTATCATTTGAGAGGTGTCAAAGATACTTAAAGCAGAAAGGAAAACTACGTATTTCTTTCTTCCCAGTCTCCTCTTCATAGTAACTTCCTTACATAATGTAGGGGCTGCAGAAAGAAAAGCAACAAGCCACCTTTAAAAATGTCATTCTGCTTATACAAAAGTGATTAGCACTGAATAGCGTAGCTCTGTTGTTTTCAAAGTTAAACTGCATTTGCTTCACTTCAAAGTGTCTTTATCCAAACATGGAAATACCACAGAGGGAGGAAAATTGGTTCATTTAGGATCAAAACTTGCAGCTCAGAAACCTAAGCTGAAGGTTTAAAGTCCTAATCTCTAATCAGTCTAATGATCAAGAATGTTTAGCTACCTTGTAGAGGAAAAAAAGAGAGCACTGCACTTGAAACAAATAGAACTCCCTTGTATGGAAGTGTAGCTTCTTCAAAGGGCAAGACGCTTCATCTGTGGGCAGCACTGGGCAGAGCCAAAGGCAGACTACTCCTCCATGTTCTGGGCAAGGCTGAATTTCCACCACCCGTGAATTTCCAGGACACTGAAATAACACACAGCGTACCTAGATAATTGAGAGTGGAACTGGCCAGGCTGTGCACAAAGTCACAATCTAATTGTTTCGTTTTACAGAAATAAACCTCCCTTGTATTTTAATTACCCAAATGAACGTTCATGAAATACATCATTATCCTTAAGCCTACAGTTAAAGTACTCAGTCTTAAAACAGTACCTGTGGCAAGCCTGGCTAAGTCCAGCTCTCAATGCCTAAAATTACACCCCTGTCTCTGCCTAGAGCTGCATCACATGGTTGAAAGCAAATTCCTGGATGCACTTCTGCAGAGAAGAACTCTGATCCAGCCCAGCACATCTCACCAATCTCCCTCCAAAACCTCTTTTTCCAAGTTATTTCTCTGTTACAAAATTGGTTTATTAACTGCAATTTTAGCTCGAGTCCCACCAAGAAGAACAAATCTGTCAATCCCTCAGCCTGGTGCTACCCTAACAGCAAACGGTGTCCCAGCATCAACTTTCATGTAAAATCACGAGCAGCAGATCAACCCACATTTTAGATGTGGGCAAAGCCACCTTCTCGGAGGGATTGTGAAGCTGTGTTTTGAAGCAGGGTGTCAGTAACATTTCAGTTGGTATGACTGGCACAGGCTTTGTTCGTTGGCAAGTCACTGCCAATTCCGTATCAGGGGCCACTCAACTGCTGTTGAGGGTAAAAAAAGATTTTTACAAGTTACAACCCTTGGTGGAAGCCAACAAAGGGAGCAAATCTGGTCTCTGATCTCATTTTCACTTCTGCAGGAAGCAAGTCTGAGTAGCAATATGCTTGATGACCAATCTGCAGCACACAGGAGGCAGGTGAAACAGCTGTAAATCTGTAAACAATTCTACGCTTAGTGGTTTCAAGTCTGAATAGTTTTCTGCAAGATGCTTAACCATTGCCAGTCCCAGAATAATGCTTACAGTGGGCATTTTTGAATGCATTTATTGCCCCTGCTGTCATGAAGTGGTCTGCTGGAGGTATCTCTGCACTGCACACACTCATTGCATGGGGCCAGCCAGACATGTGGCACCAATCTTGAGAGCTGGAGGCCTTAGAGGGAGAAGAAAATGCACTCAACTCATCTGGTGCCGTAGATATCAGAACAAAAGAGCAAACTGCCAATTAAATCAGTTAACATGGAAGACAGGTACTCGTATCTCATGGCCACCTTATGACCAGCATCCATCTTGTATTCTACAGTGAACAGCACAAATTTCTATTAGCAAACCTGAGGCTCTCCTGGAGTTAATTTTTGCACCTTCAATCAAATTTTTTTTTTTTTTTTTTTTTTTTTTCCTCAGGGAAAATAAAATGGTAACCCATTTGCATGAAGGTGAGGTAGAAGGGGAGAAAGAAGCAGAATTGAGGACCCCATTCACAGTGATGAAGATATCTCCAAAGAAAATATATATGACCAAGAAATATTAATGCAAAAATTGTTAATCTTAAATAGTTCTTGTTTTACAAACTCCCATCTCCTATGGTTAACAAGGGACAACAAGGCCACAACAACTTAATATAACCCCTTCGACATTTTAATGTGTGAGAAGAGCAGCAGTAAAGGTCTGGAGTGCAAGCAGGGGAAACTGCCAAGAATTCATGTGCCATATGAGGCTGTAACATCAAGAGTCCCTAAAACCAAAAAGAAAGATAGGAAGGAGAAGTCTTAGCCAAACCACTACATTTTAAAGCTGTCATCTTATTATCACAATGTCATGAGCTGGAACAATGTATGTGTTTGAGGCCTACTGGAAATTATGGCTTTAATTAAATATATTATGGAGGATGCTCCTTATACTTTCAGAGTACTTTTTATAGTCCTACTGCTGTGGCAACACAGGAAGCGATACTTACATCAACGGCTGCACCCCATACACTAACACCCACTGTTGGATTTGTCTGTGTGTTTGAACAGTAGGATGACCTAGCTTAGGAGTCAAAATAAAAGAAAGAATTAGAATTCACCCAGAAGAGGAAGTGCCAAGCACCAAAAAACCTCCCACGTAAATACAAGGAGCAGGGTAAGGTCTATGTCCTTCTAGGAACCTCAAGGTCACCACCACCTCCTTCCCTGCCATTGGTTTGGCCTTTAACATGTTGATTCAAACCTGTGATAGTTCTACTGAGCATTGCTGCTCTTTTAATCTCCAAATTAAAACGGCTGGCATGCAAGAAGTCTTTCTAATACCAAAAAGAGAGCTGGAGGCATGAGCCAGCATGCACAGAGAGACCTTTCCTCCCAAATCCAGAGCCACTCTGGAATGAATCATGGAGCAACACGGTTAGGGTCTTTTTCTGGCCCACCTGTCTGCTACATCGTGTACTCTTTCCTTTATCCCACAAGCAGTGCAAAAGACTGAGGGTGTCTTGAAAATTTAAGTTATGGCCAAGCCACCTACTTAAACCATGACCTAAGTGATAAAAGTTTGAGTTAAAATATCTGCTCTGGCACCAAATGATGCAACCCAAAAAAAGAGCACCAAGTAACTAGGTACAGAAGTTATTCCAGAATTAGTTCTGTACTGAGAACAGAAACAGTTTTTTAAAATACATTTTTATGGCAAAGTGTGAAGTAAACTGGGATCTAGTTACCAAAGTAGAAAGGATTAAATGCTGGATATCCACAAACTCACATTACAAACGCATAAAATAACTCAGCCAAGGGGAGGCTAACAGAGCACCATGATGGTATAGGTGTGAACTAAGAAGCTGGTTTGGCATTTTCCTAAAACAAACAAAAATTACCGAAGGAAGGGAAACTGAATACACATCATGACTGTGCTACTGAATTGCATAACCTAAAGATTCAAACATCTTTCTTCCATCCTCTTTTCCAGGACAAGCATCCAGGTGACAGGGTGAGATGTGTTTATTTTGATCAGAAGTGCCATATTGAGTCAATATGCCAAAACCACCACATCAGTTGAGATTCTCAACTGTCAAGCCACAACTTACTGTTGAGTTCCTGTTTCAACAGATTTTGTGGAGCACTGCATCTGGTTCTGGTGTACCTAGCAGAAGAGAGACACTGAACTGCTGGAGTGGGTCCAGAGGAGGGCCACAAAGATGATCAGAGGGCTGGAGCACCTCCCCTATGGGAACAGTCTGAGACAATTAGGGCTGTCAGCCTGCAAAAGAGAAGGCTCTGGGGAGACCTTATAGCAGCCTTCCAGTACCTGAAGGGGCCAACAAGAAAGCTGGGAAAGGACTTTTACAAGGGCTTGTAGTGACAGGATGAGAGGGAATAGATTGAAGCTTGAGGAGGGCAGATCTAGACCAGAGATTAGGAAGAAATTCTTTACAGTGAGGGTGGTGAGACACTGGAGCAGACTGCCCAGGGGTGTCATGGATGCCTCTCCTTTGGAAGTGTTCAAGGCCAGGTTGGACAAGGCCTTAAGCAATCTGGTCTAGTGGAAGGTGTCCCTGCCCGCTGCAGGATGGTTGGAACTAGATGGTCTTTAAGGTCTCTTCCAAACCAACCCATCAATGAACTTGTGAATTCAGGGAGGAAAATCCAAGTGGAACTTCAACAGCAGCTGGAATACACTTGAATACTGAATTGAAACTTTAAAGCTAAGCAAATATTGAGATCTTCTGTATTACCTAAATAACAGCCTACTGAGAACTTAAAGGCAAGAACAATAAATGCATTGACATGAAGAAGCACAAATCATTAGCAGTAGCAAAGAGCTACCTAATAGCAGAGGGAAAAAAAAAAAAAGGGGGCAAGCAACATATACATGAACATTTCAAAATCTCCCCTGGGCTTGGCTAATTGGCATGATCAATTCTGGTTTGTTCACAAAAGCCAGGACAGCCAGCCAGAGGAAGGGTAAGGAAAGAACTACAGACAGGCAATGCAACTTTAATGAGCTTTTAAACAATTCAGCCAACATCCTGATCGACAGGCAGGTGCACTGCAGCCCCAGAGACCACCCCCACCCAGCTCATAGGCAGCTGGCTGCAAAGGGCTGGGCAGGAGACATGAGCATGCATTCATCTCTTTGTGCCAGTAATGCTGAATTATAACCACCTCATTCGTACAAGGCAACAGCAAGGAGGAGACTGACTGAAGCCAGATGCTGCTACCCTGGCTGCAGGGAGCTCTTTAACGCAGGATCACAGGATGTTAGGTGTTGGAAGGGACCTCCATAGATCAATGAGTCCAAACCCCTACCACAGCAGGACCCACGTCACCTACACTAGAACCTAGCATAAGTGACACAGGAATGCATCCAGATGGGTCTTGAAAGGATATAAAGGAGCTGCAGAGCTAGCTAGGCTAACTGTGCTGCTTCAAGCGATGGACAATGTCTCCCCAGATGTTTTAATAAAATACTGCACTGCTCTTCAGAAGCAAAGAACTTTTTACGGCACTTATACACAACTCCTAAAACCCTAAGATGTGAGGAAATGGGTGTGTTTGACTTCTTACAAAGAGCAGGAAACAACAAAGCTCAAAGACATATAGTCCTCTTAAAAAACAGCTGTGGTAAAGCATGGTTAAGGGTTCGTTACAGTGTCCTTTTTCTTTTCTTCACTCATAACCTAGGTCAACCCAAAACTATGGAAGCTGTTCACAATCACTTTGTGCAGCTGACCATCATCATGGAGACAGACAGAGAGAGAGAGTTGGCGTTATTCAGTCTGCAGAAGAGAAGGTTCTGAGGAGACCTTATTGGGGCCTTCCAGTATCTGAAGGGGACCTACAGGAAAGCTGGGGAGGGACTTTTTAGGAGGTCATCTGGTGATGAGCCCAGGGGCAGTGCAGCAAAACTACAAATGGGCAGATTCAGATTGGATGTTAGGAAGAAGCTCTTCATGATGAGGGTAGTGAGAACAAGTTGCCCAGGGAGGTGGTAGAAGCCCCATCCCTGGAGGTTTTCAAGACCAGGCTGGATGAAGCTCTGAGCAACCTGATCTAGTGTGAGGTGTCCCAGCCCACAGCAGCGGGGCTGGAAACTAGATGATCTTTGAGGTCCCTTCCAACCCTGATGATTCTGTGTCACATCTCTAGCCCAGCCCAGCACTGCTCTGCTAATTCATATGTGCATTTTGAAGTACATCTTCAGACACAAAACACAAATGGATATTGTTAGCACAGAAAGATCCTGTTGGCCTGTGTTAGTTGCCAGTAAAAAGATGACTTGATAAAGCAAAAATTTTACCAAGGAAATTTCAGCTAGGCTAGAAGGAGGAAAAAAAAACCCACCGCACAATGACTGCCAAATTTCACATGGCACAGAAATTAACAAAGTTGGAAAAGACCTTCAAAATCATTGAGTCCAACCTATCACCTAACATCTTCCAATTAATTAAACCATGGCACTAAGTGCCACATCCAGCCTCCTTTTAAATACCTCCAGGGATGTGGACTCTGCCACCTCCCCAGGCAGCCCATTCCAATGCTAATCACTCTTTCTCTGAAGAACTTCTTCCTAACACCAGCCTAAAACTGCCCTGGTGCAGCTTGAGACTGTCTCCTCTTGTTCTGTCACTGGGTGCCTGGGAAAAGAGAACAAACCCTGCCTGGCTACAGCCTCCCTTCAGGTAGTTGTAGAGAGCAATGAGGTCTCCCCTCAGCTTCCTCTTCTCCAGGCTGAACACCCCCAGCTCCCTCAGCTGCTTCTCACAGGGCTGTGCTCCAGCCCCCTCATCAGTTTTGCTACCCTTTTCTGGACACCTTCAAGCACCTCATCATCTTTCCATAAGGTAGGAAAGCTTGCCATGTCAAGACACCTTTATCAGGGAGTTTCCACAACGTTTAACACACCTTTTTAAAGATGTGATTTCTTCTTTCAGATTGCAGAAGGCACACTAAATGCAGACCACAGACCATCTCAGAGGAGACCTGCATCTGCAGGCAAATGCTTTGTGCTACTTGGTTGCTTTGCCAAAGGACAGGGTAAAATCAAAGGTGCCATTCACTGAAGCAGGGACTGATGTCTACCCCACCATACTCCACTGCAAATTACAGCAAGGGGAGAGGGTGCAATAGTCCCATCCTTTTCATTACCAACTTCCAGTAAATCTGAACTGAGAACTGGCTACAGTATTTCGGCTTTGAACAGAAAGGTGTAATTAAGCCCTGTTTTGAGGTGTGAAAAGAAGACTGCCTATAAACTAAGAATGTGCAAAAAGGCACTAAATTGGACTAAATGCTTGGCAATTTTTGCTACAAGTCATTTTACCATAATTAAAGATTTCTTGCAAATATTATGGTTTGACTTTAGAATACCAGTAAAATGCTGGCTCCAAAGGCAGGCTCAAAGGATAATTAAATCCTGTTTTTTCACTGCAAAAAGGAAATTGTGTTCAACAGTATGTCTAACAGCAAAATCCAGAGTGGGCATGCTTAAAGATTATAACAGTCCTAAGAAGAACTTCAACAAAACTCTTCTGCTTGTAAAAGTTATGCCCATTTTGCCACCTCTATGACCAGAACTGCCATACCAGGCCAAGCAAAGAGGTGTATTAACCCAGTAGCTCATCCTCCACACCATCCAGAAGTGGTTATCCAGGGAAGAATGCAAAGACAACTGTGTCTCACAGAACTCAAGCATGGTGGATATTGGAAGGGACCTCTGCAAATTATCTAATCCAAATTCCCGGCTAAAGCAGAGTCACCCACAGCGAGTTGCACAGAATCACGTCCAGAAAAGGAGACTCCACAATGTCTCCAGGCAGCCTGCTCCAGGGCTCTGGCACCCTCAGAGGAAAGAAGCACTTCCTCATGTTTAGGTAGAACCTCCTGTGTTCCAGCTTGTGCCCACTGTCCCTTGTCCTGTCACTGGGCACCACTTAAGGGTCTGCCCACATTTCTTGAAACCCTCCCTTTACATATTGAAAAGTAATTTAAAAAATCGCTATCAAATGAGGCTTCCCCTAAACAACCTCTCCAGAGGGAACTATTTGTGGTCCTGGAGCTTTCTGAATTTGTATTTGGAGCTAAAATATTTTTATTTCTCACGGAATTTGCTAAACCCCCTTTTTGAGCTCATAAAGTCCTAATATCCTCTGCACACCTATGACAATAAGTCAGAGACTCCTTTTGCTTTGCACCTGGCATCTGCTACTTCCATTTGAAGTCCTCTTTTTTTTTTTTTTTGTTGGAAGAGTAAACCTTTCATCTTTTTAATCACTTAGACCTCCATCAGCTCTTATTCCAGGATGAATAGTGCTAATGAACACAATCAGACAGAGGCTGTTCTCCAACTTCATTCATCTTCATCACCTTACTTTGCACCTTTTTCCACTTAGCTGTAAGCCCTTTGGAACAGGATATGCAGGTGGGGAGCAGCAGCAACATCAGAAATGCACAGAATTTGTCTGATTTAAAAAAACAAAAACCACCAAAAAAAACAAACAAACAAAAAAAACACACAACAAAAAGCCCCCATAAAACTCACACCACCATCTTCTCCTACAGCCTTGCTTTCCCATGATTTAGCTTTTCCAACCCTAGCCCCAGCAGTGTTCACTGTAGGTACAATGTGAAGGACTGTGCAGCAAGGTCAGCTCCTGGATGGAGCTCAGGTCCATCCACAGCTGCGCCTTTCCACGCTTCACTACTACTCTACAGGCAGCACAATGCCCGAGATGAAACACACAGCAGCAATTCAACACGCAGTGTGGTAGGGTTAAAACCACCCCCCCAAAATGAAATCACCAGACTAGCTCAGAAGGTTTGGAAGCAAGATAAAGCTATGTATTTGCAGCAAGCTAAAATCTAAAAGCATGGAGTACAATGCATACACACAAAATAGATTTATATGTATTTATAATTCAGAAATAACACAGAGATTTCCACCCCCCAGAAGGGGCTAACAGCCACTACCTTCTCTCCACACACACACCCCCGAGAGAAAACGAGGCCCCCACTGTTTTCTACTCAGCCAAGGTTAACGTAGCCATGTAGGATCAGCCAGTGTGGGGAAGAGAAGAGGGGGCAGCAGGAAGCAGCAGGGCAAAGAACGGTTTGTGCAACAAATTATATAGTAGTCCAGCAAATGAAAGAAATTTATATAGACTTATCTATTATTTTTCTTCTATAACCAATCTTTTATTTCACTTTGTATTCAAAAATCACAAGATCACAGGATGTTAGGAGTTGGAAGGGACCTCCGTGGATCATGGAGTCCAACCCCCCCGCCAGAGCAGGACCACAGAATATAGCCCAAGTCGCACAGGAGCACATCCAGATGGGTCTTGAAAGTCTCCAGAGAAGAAGACTCCCCAGACTCTCTGAGAAGCCTGTTCCAGTGCTCCGTGACCCCTACAGTAAAGAAGTTCCCCTTTGTGCTGAAATGGAACTTCCTGTGCTGTAGTTTATACCCATTACCCTTTGTCCTATCACAGGGCACAACTGAGAAGAGTTTGTTCCCTCCCTCTTGACACTCAACCTTCAGATATTTATAAACATTGATTAGATCCCTTCTAGGTTTTCTCTTCACCAAACCAAAAAGCCCCAGGTCTCTCAGCCTTTCCTCATAGGGTACATGTTCAAAAAAAGTGTCCAGAAAGTTCCTATTTCTTGTTTATAATTTAGGATTCAGCTGGAGTGTTAGCTCTAAACCACTATACACAGCCAAAATATAAGACTGGCTGTAGACAAAGCAGAAGAGATTTATTTGGTACCCATCCTCCTCATGTACTGCCAGTTTCTAAGAGTCTCATTCAATCATTTGAGTGTGCTGTCCTTGATGAAACATCAGCCAAAACTGTGAAAATAATATGCAAGGAAGTTGATATAATTTCTTGATCTTAAACCCCACAGTTGGGCATCTATTACAGCAACATCTTGTTCTTTCATGGGGATGTGAGAGACAACTTGAAGAACATTCAGCTTTGTAAGATTTGTAATCAAAGCAATAAAGTGAACAAGAAGCAAGCAGGCAGAATCCTGAACCCCACTTCCAATCCTCGTGTTTACTCAATCAAAAGAAAATAAACCACACAGATTTTGTTAACTAGTCACAGACTCCCCATACACACACCTTGAACATTCAAGTGCATCAATACAAACACTCTACAAAGCTGCAGAATCCTCCCCAGTCTACCATTACACTTCCAAGTGAAGTTCTTCTCTTTTCTGAATCAGCTTTGTCTGGACTATCAAAGAAACAATATTCAGAGTTATTTTTAAAATATGTACTCACACAACCAACAAAGCACAGCATTAAATGTCTCCACCAAACACCCAATTGCACTTCTAAGCCTGGATCAAGCTGCAACTGGGTAGGTTTAGACTAGATATTAGGAAAAAAATTTTCACAGCAAGAGTGGTCAGGCTTTGGAATGGGCTGCCCAGGGAGGTGGTGGAGTCACCAACCCTGGATGTGTTTAAAAGTAATCTGGATGTGATGCTTGAGTATATGGTTTAGGGTGCACCTTGCAGAGTAGTGATATTGGTTGGACTTGGTGATCCTGAGGGTCTTTTCCAATCTGAATGTTTCTGTGATCTTTACACTAAAAGTGGTGAGACACTGGATCAGGTTGCAGTGACAGGGTAAGAAGGAATGCCTTTAAGCTTGAGGAGGGCAGACCTAGACTGGATATCCAGGAAGAAATTCTTTACAGTGAGGGTGATGAGATACTGGGACAGGTTGCCCAGGGAGGTCATGAATGCTCCCTTCCTTCCTGGAGGTGTTTGAGGTCAGGCTGAATGAGACCTTGAGCAACCCAAATCTAGAGAAGGTGTTTCTGCCCATGGCAGGGGAGTTGGAAGTAGATGATCTTTGAGGTCCCTTCCAACCCAAACCATTCTATGAATCTTTCAGGAGAGCGCTGCTGGTGTATTCAGGGAGGAAGGACAGCTCAAGGACACAGCAGACTGAGGCAGACATGGGTGGGAGGCAGTGCAGAACTCTGCAAGCTCAAGGTAGAGTTTTACCATGATGATCTCAGAGAGGAAAAAACACAGCAGAAACTGCTGAATTTTATGTGTGGTTAGTGTAAATAAAGTCTGTTCTTTTTCAAGTGTACAGTCAGGTAACTCCCAGTCCTTAATAAGCTTTTTCTTTTCCTGCTCCTCTCTTACTTCTGTGACTGCTGGTCTAATTTCTCAGTTTCCAAGGAGATGAGAGCAGATCTATAACAAAAGGCATTAAAAAAAAAAAAAAAAAA
>VWZI01023240.1:155631-173071 GCA_013396835.1 Psilopogon haemacephalus | reverse complement strand
AGGGGGGGGGGGGTGGGAAGAATCCTGCAATTTCAACCCACGTAAACATCATCTTCACAGTCTACCTGTGCCTGGAGTCCAGCTGCCATTAAAAGATTTCCAACCTCCTCTTCCTGAAGGATTGCTAAGGAGAAAATTATAGTAACATTTCCACATTTTGCTTGCAGAAAAACAAAAGTGAGAAAGCCAAGGCATTTTAACTCGATTCTTTACTGCAGAAGAAGAAATCCAAACCCTTAGCACACATTTGAAGGGTAGAAAGATGATTGCTTCCATGTCAGCTCCCACAAGATTGCTGTCCCAACAGATCGCTGTCCCAACAGATCACTGTCCCACAAGAATCCAGGTGAAAAGACAGCCTCTCAGAGAGACATTTGTCATTTGTGGCCCCAAAGGGCAACACAATTAGCTACTTGCACCTCCCTTCAACACCACCACTCCCAAAACATCTCCAGTATCACAAAAGGTTCTTTGCCCTCCACTTATAATAGGGTTCACCTGACACTATGTGAAGGGCATAGGGAGGGATTTTTTACTAGAGGTTGTAGCAATAGGATGAGAGGGAAAACAATGAAGCTGGAAGAGGGGAGATATAGGCTGGAGATTAGGAAGAAATTCTTTACAGTGAGAGTGGCAAAACACTGCAACAGGTTGCCCAGGGAGGTCGTTGATGCTCCCTCCCTGAAAGTGTTCAAGGACAGGTTGGACAGGGACTTGAGCAACATGGTTTAGTGGAAGGCGTCTACAACTACCTGAAGGGGCATTGTGGAAAGACTGGTCCTGGGCTCTTCTCACAGGTAACTGGAGACAGAACAAGGGGAATGGCCTCAAGTTGAGACTGTGTAGGTTTAGATTGGACATTATGAAAGTTTTTCCTGGAGAAAGTAGTCAGGCACTGGAATGAGCTGCCCAGGGAGGTGGTAGAGTCACCAACTCTGGATGCATTTAAGGGTTGTCTGGATGTGGTGCTTAGGGATATGGTTTAAGGTGAATCTTGTAGAGTAGGGTTATAGGTTGGACTTGGTGATCTTGAAGGTCTTTTCCAACCTGAATGTTTCTGTGATTCTGTGTCCCTGCCCATGGCAGGGTGGTTGTAACCAAGTGATCTTTAACATCCCTTCCAACTCAATCTTCTATGATTTTATGTACCCAAACACAAGTTATTCCCCTCTTTCCCTCTCTAATTATTAGCTGGAAAACTCCATATCTGAAGTCAAAAGTCTCTTCAAAGAATTTGTTGTTTCTGGTTGTTGGAGCAGTTAGGTATGGGGTACCATTTTCTACAACTAGTAACAGAAGAACAAGGAAGCTCTGAAACCCTGAAGAGTCATCAAATGCTTTCTGCAACTGGAAGAACAGTTGAAGAAAAGGCATTCAGAGTTCTTATCCTCTGAACCGAAAAACATTATGAAGTGGCAGAAAAAATGTGAATATAATCAGTTTTATGTATTTTAAACACCTCCTACTCCAGCCACTCAGCAAATTTCTCCCAGTTACCAGTAAGCATTCCCACAAAGCATGAAGGAACATAATGCTGAGGACTGTTCTGGCCCTTGAACTCTGACAGCAGGTATCTTGCACTTGCAGCCTTACTGAAAGAAACAGGAAAGCTTTCTGACAAGTCCACATTTTCCCATTCTTCAGGTTTATTATCCTCAAAATACACTTCTGATACATATACATATATATATATGACATAGTTGTCCACACATAGGCACACATCAGTACATACATGGAGACATGTACAAAGAATGCAATGGGTTAAATCTTCATGGCAGACTTAAAACCACTAAGGTCATCCCTGCTATATCTGCACTAACACTGCCTGCATCTTCTAGGAGCACAACCAAACAAAAGTATATATTCTTCCACCGCTTTCCAACAGAAGAATTCTTTGCAAGGCATTCCCTGTTCTTCAAGCTGGTTTCCAGGAGGTCTGTCACATTCTGATTACTTCTTCTCTTTGCCAATAACTGGAAAATGCGATCACACTGAAGTAATGAGTAATCATGTTGCTGGCATATGGCTGACTGATTTAAGGTATTTCTTCTGTTCTTTCTTCCGGTGAAA
This sequence comes from Psilopogon haemacephalus, assembly GCA_013396835.1. Classification (NCBI taxonomy): domain Eukaryota; kingdom Metazoa; phylum Chordata; class Aves; order Piciformes; family Megalaimidae; genus Psilopogon; species Psilopogon haemacephalus. Next base: position 171,001 of record VWZI01023240.1, on the reverse strand, counting down.
CTTACTCACTCAGTTGGGAATTCCCCATCCTAGTCCCTTCCGGTACTCTGGAGCCAATTCAAAAGACCTTCTGAGATCCAGAAATAAGCTTTGTTTGTATCCGAGTTGAGGGCATCTTGTAGGTATCTATTTCACATTGGCTTTTACAGAAGGTTTCAGTGACAGCTGTATCAACACTGCTGGGATATCCTCACCATGGACGGTGTCATAAGTACATATAGCACCTTTTTTTTTTTGTTTGTTTTGAGAACTTGACTTTTCCAGGTCAAGAGGACAACTAAGGCGACAGTTTTAACCATGTAAAGCTCAAGGTGTTTGAGAAGCAGCAATTCCCAAAATCACATCAAGTCTGATGTTTCAGGAAGAAGGTCCCCTAGACAGGGTATTTTGATGCTTGAACAGCATCAGAGTCTTCTCTCTGCTACCTTAGAAAACCTGTCCAAGTAGAATGAAGATGCATTTCTACAGGACCTCCAGTAGACTCAGAAATTGTGGCCAACATGTAGGATGCTTCCCAAAAAGCACTGAACTCACCACTTCTTTTACTGCCTGCATGCTCTCATTATAGACAGTAAATCTGATCCAACAGGAACAGAGCACAGCCTGGACACACATTTCTGGCTTGAATTACATCAGCCAGAGCAGAGATAGGAGAAGGTAGGAAGGAGTTCTTGTCTCTATTAAAGAAAAAGCCTTATAGTAAGTGGGGGAAAATCCACACACTTTTTCTCAGGACAAGTCTGATACTTACTTGCGTTAGACCCCGTCTCCAGCATCACTCTAACTTGAGTTTCTGGGAACGTGTTGGGATGATGGAAGTCCACCATAATATTCCCAGAGGAGTTTTCAAAGAAGAGGAAAAAAAAAGGATAGCAAATTCTGAGGACCCTCTTCCATGCCCTGTGGAAGCCTTCAGAAGCTTGGTGCCAGGAGCTGGATGAATATCTGAGTCCTTTCACTTATTTACCAAACAATACTTATGAAGAAATGCCTGGTGAAGATACACTTTCAAAGGCCACAGTTTAATATAATTTCTGGATATATCTTTATCTTTCTCACCCAAGTTTTGAGGCTTAGAGAGAGTACAGTGTCTTTTTACCTCAAGCTATAATTACTTAGAGATCCTCAAAGTCACACCTTCCTTGCCTACCCATCAAGCCAGAACATCAGACAGCAATCTGCAAGGGGAACTGCACCTGCTGTTATGCTGGAGCAATAAACAGCAAGTTTTGAAATGCTGCACGTTCTAATGGGTCTCCCTGCACCCATGTCCTTCAAACCCTCATACCACATGGCTTCATGTAACTCACAGACAATGTGATAACATTATAAATAGCAGCAGTGTGTTGCAGCTCTTTGCCTCAGTAAATTCCACAGTGAATAAGGCTCAGTGACTCAAGGCTAAACAGCACTTGACTCAATAGTCATGGGGAAACAGTTTAAAACAAGAAGCGAGACATTGCTTTTCCATCCGTACCTAAGAGCTGTGCTCTTCATCTGTCCACCAAGTGCAGCTGAAGGGCAGAAGGAAAGCTGTGTGCTGCCAAATCCCTTGTACATTCATCTGGTCTGCCTCACCATCCCACCGGTCTCACAGATTTAATAAACTCAGACTTAAAGGGTTTCCTTTTTCTGAAGCTCTATTTTCTTGTTGCTGAATCAAAGACCTAAAAGCCTCAGGGAAATCTCTTCCACAGACAGAGGCAAGACATGCTTCAAGGACACAGCCATTCCTAGCTGAGCATGGAGAAAACAAAACAAAACAAAACAAAAACCACACAAAACAAAACCAAAACCTATCTCCCCAAGGAGTTGTATCCATAACCCACTATAATGATATGCAAAAGCACCAAAGTTCCCACAATCCACACAACCCATCTCCTCTCCAATACTTACTGATTTTAGTCTTTTCCTCTAGGACAATACCAAGCACTAGTGCTACTGAATCCCTAGATCACAGGACAAGCTAGAAGAGATGAGACAAGCTAGAAGAGATGAGACAAGCTAGAAGAGATGAGACAAGCTAGAAGAGATGAGACAAGCTAGAAGAGATGAGACACTACTACCATGACATCTCAAATATAAATTTCAAACACATGCATTGCTACCTTCTGATCCATTTCTGAGCTGAACGCTGTAATTTACCTTCACTTTGGTTCTGGAGGTAAGCCAGCCAGCCACAACAGCATTCCAGAACTACAGAATCATAGAATTGTTTCAGTTGGAAAAGACCTCAAGTTCATTGAGTCTAACCATTGACCTAACACCACCACTGCCATTGAACCATGTCCTGAGGTACCATGTCTAAATGTTTTTTTAACATCTCCAGAGATGGTGTTCTCACCACTTCCCTCTTTCTACTAAGATTTTTCCTAATATCTAACCTAAACCTCCTCTGGTGCAACTTGAGGCCATCAATATATCTTATATATTAATATATAAGATATATCTTATATATGTGTCTTATATTAGGAGCAATAATAGCTGTGTCAAAGTGGAGGACCACAAGACAAACAGGCTGCTTGGAGCTCTTCACATTTCATGGATTGTAAGAGGCATGCCTATACTTGCTACACATTTTGCATGTGAAACTTGGGGAACATTATCCTTCCAGCTACTACACAAAAGAGTAACTCAGGGTAAATGGCATTCTGAAGAAGCAGTGCCCACCTGTCCTGCAATGCTAGCACTTCTCAAGACAATCTATCACACTGACCAAAGGTATAGAGACAACACAGAAGTACCCCAGAACACTGATGTGAATTAAATTCTGCTATAAAAGTACATAGCATGGCCAAGAGAGCTACAAATCAATTGTTGCTATGAACAAACAAACCTCAAGGAACTGAAATTAAGACAGCAACCCCTGTCCTTTACAAAAGCTATCAAATCCATGTTCATGGTGTTTCTACAAAACTGACTGACAGCTAAGAGCTCCCTAAAAAGCTAAATAAATTCCTTTGTCATATACACCAAGGACTTAAGACACAAAGAAGACAAACAGAGAAAGTAAACTTGAAGAACAGCTCTGCCTGGTTAAAGTCTGTAGATCTAGGCTCAGAAAGATCATTGTTCACAACCAAATCTCACCAACAGTTTCCACGAATATTGCAAACTCATCTTTTCATCTCACAGATGAAAATGATGTTGCGCTGCCAACTCTCAAGGCATTATCTTTGTCCCTGGTTCCTGCACTACAGGTGCAGACTTCAGAAGACTTCATTCGACTTCACAGTTGATATGGGGAACAATGACTTATATCCACAGAAGAACATGAAGCTCACTGTGATGAGCTTCATAGCATATGAAGCACAGTGGTGTTTTATTTCTGACAAAATTTACTGTAATTAAAGTAAACAGAAGTCAAATATAGAGAACATCTACTCTGTTCTACCAATTAAGTGAAGCAAAATTGCTAGGTGGGAGACTTAGGTGGACAAACTGGGCAGTTACAGCTTTGAAGCTGGCACCAAAGACAAGACAACATTACAGGGTCAGGGACTTTCAGATGTTAAAGACCACACCAGTTCAGAGGAACAGCTCTGCAAGAAATACACCAGCAGTTATGTCTGCTCTCTACTCACTCACTCAGCTTGGAATTTGCCCAGCTGCTTCTCAGAAATAAGCACAGAGATTTTCTAAAGTAGCTCAACTTGCACAGCATGATTCTAAGTTAAAGGAAAATTACCTCCTCCTTTTCCATTTATATTTCACAACTATTTAGGAAAATCCTCTAAAGTGATATCATAAGGAGGATACGAAGAAGAGAATTAAATACTGACCAACAAGCAGTTCTTGGTTGGAATACTACATTTATTATTCATAACTCACTCCCTAGGGGCTCCTAAGGAAAAAAAAAAAATCAGCAGTGCTTCAGTGTTGACATGAGCCAAGAAGGTAATCAGCTATGAGGTAACAATTATCAAACTCTATAATAGAGAATTTTCCTCAGGCAGTAAGAACAAAAACTTCACAAAGCCAGGAAAGACTGCTCCACATCAGCAACTTTCTGGCTTCATCTGGTCTCATGGCAGCAGTTCAGAAATGCTGTGTTCCAGTCTTGCACAAATCTCTGCAAGGTTTTGGGGTTTGGGTTTTTTTTTTGGGGGGTGAGGGACAAGCTCTAAGTTTTCTTAATAATCTGCATTTTTGCACCAGTCCTTCTACATTGCATTGTACTATGCACAAACCTGCAACTTAGTAAAAGAAGTTTGAGTTTTCATCATAGTTTTCCATCACAGTAAACCTCACGTGGTTTTGCTTGATGTTGTAGCATATCAAACACAAGACCCCTCCCTGGAGGTGTTCAGGGCCAGGTTGGACAAAGCCTCGAGCAACCTGGTCTAGTGGAAGGTGTTCCTGCCTATGGCAGGGTAGTTGGAACTACATGATCATAAGGACTCTTCCAACACAAACCATTCTACAATTCTATGACCCTGAATATTCAATCTGTGTAAACGGGAATGTTTCCTCATCATAACCTGAGGCAGTCACAAGTGGCCTCCAATACAGCTTGGGGGGTTACTACACAAAGGAGTTATGCCCGAATTAACAGGAAGTGCTTGAAAAAGGGGAAAATGTCTACAAGATGTTTGACTGATCTGCATAACCAAAGCCTCTTGTAGTTTTTCGTCCTTTGCTTTTCGCTGTTCTTAAATCCCAACTGCTAGAATGATTTTATAGCTAAGTGTGGTGTTCAGAGAAAACCACAGCCTCATAGCCAAATCTCATTCCATTCTCCAAGTAACCCCAGTTCCCTAGAGAACACACTACTGCCTCAGAGTCCTCTGTTTAGTGTTTTTTAAAAGCATGAGTGGACACCGTAAGTGAGGTCAGGCTCCATTGACCCATCAGGAAAGCACATGAAAGCAGGAGATAAAAATCTGGGTGATGCTCACTCACCTGCATCAGCTCCTTAAAGACAGAATTCCTCTTGTAAAACACAGCTTTTTTTATTCTGAGAGAGCACTGACAAGGTTGGAACAAGAAAGACCAAGAATAAAGAAAATCCTGAAGAGGAAAGCAATGAGGAAGACAAAACTGTAAATGACATCAACAAACCTCCCACAAAGTGCCTTTAGTCTCTAGTTCAGAGACCTCTCAGTTACTGCATGAAACAGCTCACTTTGCAGAATAATCCAAACTCAGCTTCATGAAGTTTACAACATTATTTGTGCTATACCTGAAAAACAAATGCTTACAAAACTACAGAATCAGCAGAGCAAGAGAGGTGATTCTGCCCCTTCACTCTGCTTCTGGGAGACTTCACCTCGAATATTCTGTCCGCTTCTGGTGTCCCCATTGTAAGGGCACAGAGCTGTTGGAGCAAGGCCAGAGGAGGGCCACAAAGATGATCCAAGGGTTGGAACACCTCTGCTGTGAGGATAGGCTGAGGAAGCTGGGGGTGTTCAGCCTAGAGAAGACTCCAGGGGGACTTTAGAGCTGCCTTTCAATAACTGAAGGGATCCTACAGGAAGGCTGGAGAGAGACTTTTCACAAAGGTGCCTAGCAATAGAACAAGGGGGGAAGGTTTTAGGCTGAGGGAGAGTAGGGTCAGACTGGAACTTAGAATTCAATACAATTCATCAATACAAGCATGGTGAGACTCTGGAATAGGTTGCCCAGGGAGGCTGTGGATGCCTCCTTCCTGGAACTGTTTAAGGCCAGGTTGGATGAGGTCTTGTGCCATCAAGTCTAGTGGACCTCCCAAGGCAGGGAGGTTGAAGCAGATGATCTCTCAGGTCCCTTCCTACCTAAGCCATTCTGTGATTCTATCATCTGTTGTGTAAAAAATAAAACAGGGCCTTTCTGTAGAAATCCGTATTGCAGAAGTTTATCCAAACAAGGTTCTCTCTTTGACATAGCAAAACCCAGCTGAGCAATTGACACTAACACACAATGGACCTTTTATCACCAGTGATATCTCCTTAGAGGGACTTAGGCACCCAGAGGTGATGCCATACCAGTGCTTTGCCCTTCAGCAAGTCTCCAGTTCAACAACCCATTTCCTTGCTAATCAAGCCATTTCAGCTCTCCTAGCTGTTAGAAATCAATCAATGCAGCAATTAGTAAGTTAAGTGTACTGGAACATGCAGACAGGCAGATCTGAAGATAAGTTAGCATGCAGATTCTGAGTGAACAGCTGGACGAGAGTCTAGAAGAGATGTTTGGGTTTGGTTTTTTTCTCCCCAGGAAGTCAAATTTCTGCCTGTCTGCTTTCCCATGGTGAACCCTGAACGCTCTCTCACCCTTTGCCCTGTAGTCTCCAAACCTATCAGCATCGTCCTCAAATAAGATAAAGCTGTAGGTAGAGAGGAAACAAATTCTCTGGAAGCCTGTTTAGCTGAGTTTGTCACGAAAACCTTTGAGAGCAGTCCAAGCTCAGACCAAGACACCAAAATCACAACTGGATAAGCATGGGGAAAAAAAAAACAAAAAAACCTCAGTTCCAGAACTCAGGGAACTCTCCTTAAACAGGAATCTCTAAGACTAGAAGATATCTAACCTTAAAACTAATAAGCTATCAATATTTAGAAACTGAAAAATAATAGCTACGTAGATTCATTGTATGCATCCATTTTCTGGAAGCCTTTGAGAGGAAGACCATCTACATCCTTCTGAGATAGCCACAGCTGAAGCACAAGTGTGTATCACACCGTCCTCAGACATGCCAGTTAGTAGTTTTAACATTCAGGGTGACTCGAGTTCAGGAAAAGAAGCATAAGCTACTACATTCAAAAGGCACCGTAGACATAATCATTCATGACAAGGCAGCATAGCTGAAAGCCAAGAGGCAGGTACATTTCCATGATGGATTAAGGCTATCAGATAGCAGGGGTGGTGGTGACCAAGCTTGTATACTAAAATAAGACACCAAGGCTCCAAAACAGTTTTCGGCTCATTACCTCTTAGACTCCTGGGATATGTGAAGCACTGCAGCTTCAGCAAAAGAATCCAAAGCTTTCTCCGAAATCTAAACCAAGAAGTGTCAGGAGTTCAGAGGATCACAGAAACATTCAGGTTGGAAAAAGACCCTCAGGATCACCAAGTCCAATCAAGAACCCTACTCTACAAGGTTTATCCTAAACCATATCCCCAAGCACCACATCCAAATGACTTTTAAGCACATCCAGAGTTGGCGACTCCACTGCCTCCCTGGGCAGCCCATTCCAATGCCTGACAAGTCTTTCTCTGAAAAAAATATCCTAATGTCCAGTCTAAACCAAGCCAGTCACAGCTTGAGGCCATTCCCTCTTGTTCTATCACTAATTACCTCTGAGAAGAGACCAGCACCAATCTCAAAGAGGTCTCCCCTCAGCCTCCTCTTTTTCACACTAACCATCTGCAGCTTCTTCAGTCACTCCTCATAAGATTTATTCTCCAGGCCCTTCCCCAGCTTCATTGCCCTCCTCTGCGCTCACTTTAGCACCTCAACATCCCTCCTGTACTGAGGTGCCCAAAACTGAACACCATACCTGAGGTGTGGCCTTTCCAGAGACAAATACAAGAAAAATTCTTGTCTAGTCTTTTTTAGGTACACAGGGTCTACCTAGAACCAAATAATCTCAAGAAATGTGAAGAGAATGGTAGATTTTCAAACCATAGCACAGGTTTTCCCCTCTTCTCCTTCCTTTCCCTCCACAGTTAGCATAAAAAAAATGCTGGTCTAGGTAGGAAATAATCTCTAAGCAGGATAGCCACAGCAAAGACATTTCCAGTACTTTAACACTATTTGGCACAACTGTTTCTTGGTTTTCTAAAAGTTACTAAAGGAGGTGCTCTTCTGATCACCAAATACCTCAAAGCATCAGAATTGCTCAGACACTGCAAGCTAGAAAAGACTGACTTTCAAAGAATCTTTTTTGATAGAAAGAGAGAGACATTTCAAATCATTCTGCATTATCCATCCAATCCAAGCGATCAACCAAGCAGAGAGGTTTCCTTTAAAGAGTCATGAGATTTTAGTAGCTTGTGCAATACAAGCTAAAAATCCATCACTACAAATGTTATAACAAAGAGGATATGTTCTCATTATTTCAGCAGCTATCAAGTCTCAAATGATCACAGTGATTTACTGGAGATCATGTCAGCAGCTTTCCCTTAGCGTGAAGACAGATAGATACAGCTGATAGCACACAGACATGGACCTGAAACAAATTACCAGCTAGAAAAATGGCATAAATATTGGTCCAATTCCTTCTATTTTTCAGTGAATAACAATCTGTTCTCCTCTTACCATTCTAAGTTAAGCAATTCCCATTTCTGATGTCTGAAGAAACCCCACCAAACAATACATGTTAAAGTTAGAAAATGCATCCCATTTAATTATGATGTTGCAGAAGGATGAGCTTCAAAACAGAAAGAGGAGTGACCTCCTGAGATGTTCATCTAAAATAAGATGAAAGTTGTTGCAAGAATACATTCCAACCTCTAAAGACATCTAATTTATGTGTAGGAATCGAATTTAGATTTAAAGTTTCTTGTGTTTCAAACAAGAGTAAATAATCAGTCCCAAACTCTCAGGCTACAAACAGCCTGTGGGTCTGTCTGCACCAGACCTATGACCAAATATTCTTCTTCGAGCATATGGATGGCAGCTCTGAACAGCACAGACTCACTTTGATTATATAGCACTTTGCAGAGGTAAGTAATCTCCAGAAGGATTAGCCTGCAGATGCTCGGAAAGCTTACTGGATATGTGAAGAGCAACCAAGAAAATCACAGAGGCAATGGAAACTCCAGTGGCATTTTCAGAATGTACCTTCCCCCCACCGTTTACGCAGCGATTCAGTAGTAAACAAGCCGTTCACAGACACAAAAATAAGTAATAATAGGATTGGGTTCCTCACAGATATCTACTACCTCCCTCCAGCACCACAATGCAATAAACCAAATATCATCCAGAACTACCACATATTACTTCTGCTTTCTCATGCAAGCTTAGCTCTCAGCAGTGAAGAAACCAACCCCAGGCCCTCAAAGGTCTCCTACATAAAAGATGTAAGACCTTCGCCTTGCACCCTTCCATGCAAACCAGTTCATAGGCTCAGGAACTGAGGAAGAGAGCAAATTCACAAGCCTCATACTCCCAAGAAATCCAGCACTGAACTCCTACACAAAGCGGTGCTGCATTTTGTTTGCAGATAATTAGCTTCATTCTCATTTTGTAGAGACAGTAAGCACACATGGTCCACTTGTGAAAACAAACTGACTTCTTACTTTAACCTTAATTCTAAGTCAAACAAGAGTGGCAACAAAGCTGGTGAAGGGTCTGAAGAACAGGTCTTTATGAGGAGCATTTGAGAACTGGGGTTGTTTAGTCTGAGTAGAGACCTTATTGCTCTCTACAGCTATCTGAAAGGAGATTATAGCAAGGTGGACGTTGGTCTCCCTAGTAGAACAAGAGCAAGTGGCCTCAAATTGTGCCATGGGAGGTTTTTAGGATGGATATTAGGGAAAAAAAATCTTTATGGAAGGAGTGGTCAGGCATTGGAACACAGTGCTCAGGGAGGTGGTGGAAATCACAATCCCTGGAGGTGCTCAAAAAACATGTGGACATGGTCCTTCAGGGCATGGTTTAGTGGCCATGGTGGTGTTGGGTCAGCAGTTGGACTCAATCTTAGACGTCTTTTCCAACTGAGACAATTCTATGGCTTTATGAATAAAGACAAACCAAGGGGGAAAAAAAAGTATGCAAAATGTTCTCAAATTTATTCTTGACTTCTCTTTCCATTGTAATCTATAAAACAACCCAACAACCCAGCAATAGAGTAGGTTAGGAAATTCCAGGCAATCACCTGAAAATGGTACTCCATTCAGGTTGGTTTTCTTTCAGCTTGCTCTTGCATGAAAGACAATCCAACTGCTGGTAGAAAATGAGCAGCTCTACTGGTTTAACACAAAGTTTTTCACATGATCCAAGCTTTCAGAAAGTTACAGCCACAAAAACGATTAAGGGATCTTCCTTACAAAGAGGGGCTGAGGGAGCTGGGGCTCTTCAGCTTGGAGAGGAAGAGACTGAGAGGTGACCTTATTAATATTTATAAATACGTAAGGGGAAAGTGCCAAGGGATGGAGCCAGGCTCTGTTTGGTGATGCCCAATGACAGGACAAGGGGCAATGGGTGGGAGCTGAGGCATAAGAAGTTCCATGGAAACATGAGGAAGAACTTTTTCACTGTGAGGGTGGCAGAACACTGGAACAGGCCACCCAGGGTGATTGTGGAGTCTCTCTGGCAATATTCGAGACTCATCTGGATGAGTTCCAGTGTGATCTGGTATAGGTGAACATGCTCTGGCAGGGACACTGGACTGGATGGTCTTTCAAGGTCCCTTCCAGCCCCTAACATCATGTGATTTTGTGATTCTGTGATCCCTATGCTCTGTGGCTAGCACAAGCCATGTTTTCAAAGTATGAACAAAGTCCCTTCAGTTGTAATTGTGTAGGGTGGAGAAAGATCCCACATTTTTCTAGCTGGGAAAGAGTCTGCATTCCTCAAACAACACTTTTACAAAATCCAAATACTTTTAAAACTTTAACTTCACACAAAACATCTGAGGCTGCCATCTACTCAACTCTGCTCCTTCCTCTCGAGTTACATGCAAACAGCTCAAGTTGTTTGCAAATGTACAACAGAAGTTTAACACCGCTCAAGTACTTAAGAGGGCTTTTGCCAGAAACTGCCTAGACAGAAACCTCAGTCGTTCCATGCTGATCTGAAAATACCTCAAAACATGATACCTTCTCAGTGATAACATTTCTTATTACTTTCAAATAACTCACTTTGGCTGCCAGTGTGGTCTTAGGACAAAAGACTCTTCACCACTCGCTGGCCCACACTCACCAATACCAAACAGATGGAACACTAGGGAGATCAGCTTGCTCTAGACCAGATTTTTCTAACCAGCCTGCCTAAAAACCAAGGGTTATAGAAACCAGTGATTTGAGGAAAGGGAACACTAGAATTAGCCCCACTTACAACATTAAGCAATCTTAAAGCAATCTGATGGAGTGGGTCCGGAGGAGTGCCACAAAAATGATCAGGGGGTTGAAGCCTGAAAGACAGGCTAAAGGACCTGGGGTTGTTCAGCCTGGAGAAGAGTAGGCTTCAGGCAGACTTAATAGCAAGCTTCCAGTACCTGAAGGGGGCCTACAAGAAGGCTAGAGAGACTGTTTACAAAAGCCTGCGGTGATGAGGGGAGTGGCTTCAAACTAGAGAAGATCAGATTTAGATTGGATGTTAGCAACAGGTTCTTTACCATGAAGGTAGCAGAACACTGGAACAGGTTGCCCAAGGAAGTGGTTGAGGCCTCATCCCTGGAGATATTTAAGGTGAGGCTCGACAGGGCTCCAGGCAGCCTGATGTAGTTGAGGATGCCCCTGCTGACTGCAGAGGGGTTCAACTAGATGACCTTTGGAGGTCACTTTCAACCAATCTACAATTCTATGATTCTGGGGAGTTAGACACCTGGGATGTATCTAGTGAAGAATAAATCCACATACAAGACTAAAGTTGTTTAATGTAGTCAAAATCTTGTGTAACCTGGTGTAAATTTTCCCCACCTGTAGCTATTTACAAGTGGTGAGAATCACTTAATGTGTTAACAGCAATAGGAGACTTTCATGCTGCTATCACAGCTACAAGTGGCTATATTCTGGTTAAAAAAAATCCAAGCAAAAATACAACAGCAGCAGGTATTATGAACTTGCAGTAGCCATCTGTGACTAAGGACCATGGTCTGAGAGTCTCATCAAGAAGTTATTCTCCTAAGCATATACTTTACTAAGTGCATGTGTGCTAGGAGTTAGGAAATACTAGCACAGGGTGAGTTCCACCACAGAATGTTAGGAGTTGGAAGCATCAAGTCCAACCCCCCCTGCCAAAGCAGGATCACAGGAATGCATCCAGGCAGGTTTTGACAATCTCCAGAGAAGGAGACTCCACAACCTCCCTGGGCAGCCTGTTCCATTACCCTTAACAATAAAGAAATGTCTCCTTGTGTTGAGGTGGAACCTCCTGTGTTCCAGCTTGTACCTGTTGTTCCTTGTCCTGTTGCTGGGCACCACTGAAAAGAGAATGGCACCTTCATCTTGACACCCACCTCTCAGACATTTATAGCAGCAGCCTTCTCATCTCCAGACTAAACACCCCCAGAGCTCTCAGTCTTTCTTCATAGGAGAGTTGTTCAAGTCCCCCAATCATCCTTGTAGGTCTCCATTGGACTCTCTACAGCAGGTCTCCATCTCTCTTAAATGGGGGAGCCCAAAACTGGATTCAGTATTCCACCAGAGCAGAGTAGAGGGGGAAGAGAACCTCCCTAGACCTGCTGGACACACTTTTCCTGATGCACCCCAGGATGGTATTTGCTCTCTTGGCCACAAGGACACGTGCAGAACTTGCTGTCCATTAGGAATCCAAGTTCTTTCTCCAGCACAACAACCTCTAGTCTGTGCTGAAGCCCAGTGTTATTCCTCTCCAGATGCAGGACTCTGCACTTGTCCTTATTGAACTTCCTGAGGTTCTCCTTCACCAGACTCTCCAGCCTGTCCAGATCTCGTTGGATGGCAGCACTACCTGACACGGTGTCACCCACCCCCCTCCAGTTCTGAGGGTACACTCAAGTTCCCTCAAACTAGGTCATTGATGAAAATACTGAACAAAACCGGCCCCAGTCCTGATCCCTGGGGAACACCACTGGCCACAGGCTTCCAACAGGATTCTGCACAGATATCCAAAGCACAGAACCATTAGAGCTGCTTATAGCCTGTGCCACCACCACAAGTACAGAGATCTTCCAACCAGATTCAAGTGACAAAAGAATGCCATCATTTGTGCCAGCACAAATCAATTCCACAATTCAGCCAGTTGAAACGAATGAATCTTTAAGAGGTTTATAGTCTAAATGAACATTAATGGAAGAACTGCAAGAACACCCAAGAATTTAGATAGCACGACTCCCTACCTCCACACAGCTCTTCCTTCCAAATCTCTAAATGCGAGGTCTGCAAAGGAATCCTCAAGCCTGGATTACAGAGATAAGAAACTTGGGCAAATGTATGAACACCACAAAATTAACTTGTTTGAAGATAGTTAAAGCAAAAACCTGCAGCACTGAGGGAAGCATTTCTTGTTCTTTGAATGCTCCTAACTGAAGGCTGCCAAAACAGATAACGGATGGGTTGCATTGGACAAATAATACTCAATATCCATTGAAGCTGGAGCAGTCTGAAGAAGTTTCAAGAAAGTTTTCTGAAAGTTAGAGAGACCAAAAGCATTCAAGGAACATCAGACAGATTCAGAGTATTCTATCAGAGTCAGGCTTCCTGCCATGGCAGGAGCAGATTTCTGTCCTTGTGGACACCCAGCAACATGACACGAGACATTATACTACACAGAGCACCACCAGGAAATCAAGAAGAAATTTACTGAGTCTTGAAGTAACTCGGTGTTTTGCCATTACCCTCACAAAAATTCACCACTACTTCACACACTAAGCACCTGCTTAAAAACAAAGTCTTCCCTTAGCAAAGGATTTTAAAAGTTCATCTCCAACTCGGCTTTTTATCTAAACTAACACAGTGAGGGCTTGGGTTTGGTAAGGATTTTTTTGTCCAGTTTGTTCACTGGTTTGGGGAATTTTTTTACCTGAATTATGAGTTCACATGGATAGGAGTTCAACCTCTTTCTCCCAAGTGATTGAAATGAAAACATACTAAGATTATGGGTAAATATAGCTAGAAATCTTTCTCCCCCAAGTAGTTTCTACCATCAGCTGAAGAACAGCATTAAAGGCATACCCTGCAGGTTTAAACAAGAAAAATCAAATTACAAGATGTAAACAATCACTCTTGGTACGACTACCAATGTGAGGATCATCACATAGCTATACAGGATATTATCCATCATTCTGGAGGTGAGCACTGCCTTCCATCAGTCCGTCAGTCACTGCACTCAACTGGATTGAGTACTGATACTGGAGTCAGTGCAGAGGAGGGCAATGAAGTTGGGGAAGGGTCTGGAGAATAAATCTTATGAGGAGTGACTGAAGGAGCTGGGGATGGTTAGTTTGAAAAAGAGAAGGCTGAGGGGAGAATGATGTGGAGAGGTTGGTGCTGGTCTGTTCTTGCAGGTAATTAGTGATAGAATAAGAAGGAATGGTCTAAAGTTGTGACTGGGTAAGTTTAGATAGACTGGACATTAGGAAAAAAAAAACAGCATGGATAGAGTGGTCAGGCATTGGAATGGACTGCCCAGGGTGGTGGTTGAGTCACCAATCCTGGATGTGTTTAGGGATATTCATTGAACTTGGTGATCCCGAGGGTCTTTTCCAACCAGAATGTTTCTGTCATTCTGTAACTTTCCATCTTATGCTTCCTGAAGATCAGGTACTGTCTTTTTTTTTTCTGCTTCTTTTTTTTTTTTTTTTAAAAGCAAATCATTTTTACTTCAAGTAGGCATTCACATTACTACTATAAACCAGTAAAACAAACAAAATCTGTACAATTGCTTTGTAGGTAGTTCTCATTCACACTTCAGCTGGGTTTTGAAAGACTGCCTTAAGACAGTAAGCGTAGTTGGGCATCATTTATTTCCATTGTACTGGCGTCACTCAAATCACACAAACATGAAATGTGGGTTAGCTGAAGTCTTGACTGTGCTCTTTTTTTTTTTTCACCCAGTGAACTGTCTCAAACACTTTAAATAAACAAGTTTTTAATTAGTTCCCTTATGGATCTACCTGACACAGGGCCAAGTCTAGGTGATGACACTGCTGGACTGATTTTCTCCCTTTCCATTTTGTGTCTTCCTCACCTTTATTAAATAACTTAATAGCATTAAGGACATACTCTGCACAAGCCATTCAACAGCTGAAGAGTGAGAGAGCTGCCAATATTATCTGTTTTATCAAATTAAATACTTTTGTTCACGAGGAAGCCATTCTTACCCCACTGTAATCTATGTGCACCTACCTCAGCACTAAGCTGCCCAGAGAGCTTAACAATTAGCACAGGGCCGTGGCATGTTAATGGATTTTACTGCATGCTGCATGTATTGGTGTTCAGAAAGATTAATGGCAGAAAACTGCATTAATTAATCATCTTAATGAGCCTGCTTGTTTCTGTGAAGGAAACACAAGAAAAACAGTTCTTGCTTACAACTGCGTGCTGCCTTCCACATACCTGCCTGGGCCTTTCCAGTATCCTGGGGTTACCAAACCACGACAGCACATGGCTCACTCCTCAATCCCACAGCCTCCAACAGCAGCCTTTTTCCTCTGTGTTTGGGAGAAATGGAAGCAGGGACTTCTCCATTCCAGGGTGGCAAGAGGGAAAAAAAGCATCAAAATAAGCCACAGGTCGGCGGGGGGGG
>VWZI01023240.1:126953-155584 GCA_013396835.1 Psilopogon haemacephalus | reverse complement strand
GGGGGTTGGGTTGCTGCACTGTCTAGTTCTCAGATCTTATTTGCATGTAAAGCTCTAATTTCATCCCAACTCATGGAATCACAGAACTTTTGAGGGTGGAAGGGACCTCCAGAGATCATCCTCCCTGCCAAAGCAGGATCACCCAGGGTAGTTAGCACAGGAACGCATCCAGGCAGGCTTTGAAAGTCTTCAGAGGAGACTACACAACCTCTCTGGGCAGCCTGTTCCAGTGCTCAAACAGGACCAGTTCTGTTAGTCCCTCTAGGCTCCACTTAAAACTAACTTTCTGTTACTCCGTCTGGAAGTGACCATTTGGAGTTTCTAAGTTCAACTTCTGATCTATTTTCAGTTCATAGGTGTAACAACAATTTAGCTTCTCCCTTCCTCAGACTCCAAATCTGATGCTACAACATAATACACACTAAAACTCCATTTTGGCAAATCTAAACGAACTCTAAAGTGCCAACACGACCTCTGCTCAGCACTCAGTGGCAAAGCACTGGTAAAAGCCTGAGTCTAATGGAAGTTTAGTCCACTGCTGCCCAGGGAGGTAGCAGAATCACCACCTCTGGAGGGAAAATTTAAACTGGACATTAGGAGGAAGTTCTTTACAGTCAGGATGGTGAGACACTGGAACAGGTTGCCCAGGGAGGTTGTGGATGCTCCCTCCCTGGACATGTTCAAGGCCTGGTTAGATGAGGCCTTAAGCAACCTGTTCTAGTGGGAGGTTTCCCTGCCTATGGCAAAGGGGTTTGGAACTGGATGATCTTTGAGGTCTCTTCCAACCTAAACCATTCTATTTAGAGATATGGCACTCCAAGACAAGGTGGAGTGAGTATGGTGGAGTTGGGTCAGTGGTTGGGACTTGATGATGTTAGAGGTCTTTTCAAGCCTTAATGATTCTATGATTCTATAAAAATAGCAAGGTGCAGTCTAACTCCTGCATGATTACTATCAGATACAACTTCTCCCAAGAAGCTGGTTTCTCTGTTCCTGGCGTTATGACTTTTGTTAGATTAAAATCTTCCCTTCTACTGTGAGGAAATTAAACTTCTATGACTGTTGGTTTCAGCTAGTGACATTTTACCCCTCCAGAATGGAAACTGAAATTAAAATGGAACGATTCACGTCTACCACTCTTCAAAATACACTTTTACAAATCACCCCCTCCTTTTATCATTGCTTCGGCTTACACTAACAAAATTAAACATACCTTAGCTCAACTTTATGACAGAAAAACGTCACCAGAGGTCTACACGACAGCGATATCTACAAATCCTCCTCAGTGAGGCTACCTGCAATACAGAAGGCAGAAGCTGCCTGGAGTTTGAGTTTCAAAAGCCACCCATATCAGCCTACATCAATCACAGGAAAATATAGATCTCTTTGCTTCACAGAGAACAGATATTTGCCTTTAAAAAGAGGTTTCTTCAAAACTGTCTCTGTTGATTTTAACAAAAGCAATGAGCACCCAGAGCATCAACAAACCAAACCCTCCATTAATGCTTGGGAGAAAGTCCTGTGCCGAGTCTTTCAGCCCTTCAAATAAGAGCTGCCAGATACGAACACCCAAGTATAGTGGCTGATCTGGCCACCTCACCAATCATCATATTTTATACTTTTTAACTTTTTGTTTGTTTTGATGCAAATTTTAGCAGCCATGACAGCTGCCCAGAATGCATTCAGGAGAACCCTTCAAATGAAGGCCAAGCTTTGTGTATTTGTCGTTATACCTATTTGCCCCGAAGCACATAGGCACGCTCTAGAAGTCACGTAATTAGAACAGTTAATGAATCATTTTAACACTGCAAGTCCTTAAGGGTCTTGGAACCTCTAGCAGACTTCATGAATTTACAACTAGGTATGAGGAAGTAATGGAAAAAAAAAATTAGGTGATTAAAATTTCTTCCACAGGATAAATTTACTTGTAAGAAATAATTTCCAAGATATTCAAATGAAGTACCAGCACCACCAGGGAAAGCTCCAGCACTTTCATACACAGATGGCAACAACAGAGAGAAGTCAGAAAGATATTTTTTAATCCTCGAGCTTCTACTCAGATAAAGTTCTTAATGCCATGCTGCTGATAGAAGCTAACTGTGGAGTGCAAATCGAATGAGCACCATCTTTCCCCCAAAAGGAAACGCTTTAAATATGTAAAGCAGAATATTAAACAGGTTAAATATAAAAATTTAAAATCCTAACACACAGTGAAATGCCTGAAATTCCATTGGGCCCATGGCAGAGTATGACTTGTAAAACATAGAGAACTTGCACCACCAGCAACGAGTGATGTAGAACATGAAGCAGCAGAAGGGCAGAACTGCCTCTTGCTACCTCTCATGAGCAGAGAAACATATCATAGAATCATGGAATAATTAAGGTTGGAAAAGACACAGAGAATCACAAATGGAAGGGATTTCTAGTCCAACTCTACTGATAGAGCAGGATCATCAGAGTAAATCACAAAGGAATGTGTCCAGGCATGTTTTAATTCCTCCAGAGATGAAGACACCACAACCTCTCTGAGAAGCTTGGTCCAGTGCTCTCATACCCTCAAAGTAAAGATTTTTTCTTTGCATTTATATGAAACCTCTTACATTCTCCTTTGTGTCCACTGCTCCTTGTCCTGTCACTAGATGCCACTGAGAAGAGTCTGCTTCCATCCTCCTGACACTTGCCCTTTAGATACTGATAAGCACCAGTAAGATCCAAGATCAAGTCCAACTGTCAACCCAACACCACCATGCCCACTAAACTGCCAGAGGTCCATGACCTCTGTAGCTGACATGGACATTCAAAGTCATATTTGCTGCAGTAGTTTCAAGTCCCATGACAGGCCCTGCAAGTCCAGGTGGGAGGCAGGTGCTGGGGCCAGGAGCTTGTGGAGGCAGGAAATTAATGTGGCCAAGCCAGGAATTATAAAAATAATATTATTTTATTTTCCTGAAAATCTTGCCCCCAAACTATATACAGAATTTTTTTAGGTTTATTTACAGGCTCAATTCAATTGGGAAAAATCTTCACAGAATGCTATCATCAAATTTAGAGATTCAGGAAGTCAGAAAATGGAAAAGGCTAAGATACAAACACAGCTTTCCCCACTAAAAATTAAGCTGAGCAGAGAATTAAGGGAACTGCAGGCTTTACTCATGGAGGTGAGATAGGAAATTGGAGATGATCCTTTGCTGGATTTCCCTGTGGCTTAGCTGCCTTCTGATGCTGGAAGCAATATCAAGGATCCAAACAGCAGAAGTCCAAGGTGGGTGGAAAAGCCACCAGACTCAGAAGTGTCTCAAGTACTTCTTCCAAGAAGTGAGATGATCGTGGAATGATGCTGCCTCAGCCAAACTATTAGCATCTTCCCAGCCGTAATAGCAACCACAAAGTCAGTTGTGGTACGGTCCAAGAGTTGCTGGGTCTGGGTGCTGCCAGCAGCTGTCTCAAATGGACCCCAGGACTCACCAAACGTGCAAGTTTGCACAGAATGGTGCAAAAGTGGAGAGAACCATCCAAAAACAGGGAGTGTGCAGAACCTAAGAGCCATGCAAAAGGTAGGAGACGTCCAAAGGTGGAGATGGTCCAAAATGGTAACCTGTCCTGTCGGGAGCTGTGTCAAGGCCTTTTTCCCTTGCTTTATTTATGCTTTTCTAGACAAAGTGTCCCTTTGCCATTTATACTGGGCATGAAGAAACCAGCCAAACAATAATCCTGATCCCAGCACGGGCTTCCACACAGGTGAGTACACGTGTGGAGAAAGCCACCTTTTGCTGTTCCCCCTTCAAGCCTGGGGTAGGGGGGAAGCAGTTTTTGTACCTTCTTCTCCCCTTCATTCAAACCCCCAGAGACAGATAGGGGGCAAGGATGAAGGAATTTGGAGTGATCTACAAGAGAGCAGCCCCAAAGCTCTTGCTTTCTGCCAGGTCTCAGCACCCTTTGCTAGCAAAGCTTAAAATGAGGTTCATTAGAAGCACATTTTGACACCAAAACCAACTACAGCAATAGACCATGGAACAAGGTGCAATCAGGCTAATTGCTTAAGAGGTCCTGTTCACAACAGTCACTCTGATGACTAGCATAAGATGCTCACAAAACAAAGTTAGTCCAATTGTTACACTGAAAAGATTATTTTCAGAGGGGAAAACAGAGGAAAACTTGCGAGAAAGCGGCTTGTGAAAAACAGAAAACACCAGTGTCTTACCTCATCAAGTGCCACAGAAGATGATCATAAAGCAAAGAAAAACAAAAAAATTGAGTGAACAACCTCTAAGCAATCAGAATCCAGAAGTTAATCTCTTCATGCTTCTCAATCATGTCAAAAATCACAACCTATTTTCTGCACTTTTGTTTTACACTGTCCATGTTTTTTAGAGAGTATACATCAGCACACCTGTACTGGTTTGACAGCTTTCTCTCACAGGCAATGGGCTCAGAACCATGACTGCCTATAGGCACATGTCAGAGCCTGTGCTTCCAACACTACAGAGCCATATCCAGGCTTCCAACAACATTTCTGTGAAATTCCGCAAAAGACATAGAAGAAACAGCCCATCCACCACATCACTAACTCAATCCTAGAAGCAAGGCAGGACAGAGCTTATCCCAGATATGAGACTTTTGTTCAGGAGATTCCATGTTCAGCAAACTTTTATGGTAATGTGGCAGAACCATTTGAAAAATTCTAAGGAAAATACTGTAATCTCTAAACCAAGCACTGGAGAGTAGAGAGGCTCTGATCTTATGTTCTCTTACTTTCCTCTATAAGAAAGAGAATCAACAGCTTTATGAGACTTAATCAACACAAGGAGTGAAACAGCTCAACGCCATCCCTCTTGGCTTTTCCCTCACCAAGCGCCCTGCCTCCTGCAGGAACCCACTCCTTGCCCAGAAACCAAACCAAAATGTTCTCCTTCCCCCTCTACTCCCCAGCAGCTGCCACAATCCTAGTTCAAAACTTGCACTACAGTCTTATGCAGTACACAAGTGTCTCTAGTTTCAGTTACTACACCCGCCTGGATACACTCCAGTGCAGCATGCCCTAGGTGATCCTCCTTTGGCAGGGTGTTTGGAGGTCCCTTCCAATCCCTAACATTGTGATAACAAAAGGAAAAAAAAAAAAAAAAAAAAAAAAAAAAAAAAAAAAAAAAAAAGAAAGACAAAAAAGAAATATTTTACTCTATATAAACAAGGCACAGCCAGACTCAAAACCAGCTTGTCAAAGAATAAGACAAACTCCCATTTCAGCCATAAAATTCCTCACTATGCAGCAAGGGCAAATCTGTAAAAAAAATAAAATTACAAGAGAAAGCTATTAAACAAAATGTGGCTTTTAAAAAGGATCTGATAGCACAAATGCTACTTGTACTTTGTGAACGTAACCAATTTGACAGGAGCAGTAACTGGAAACATTACAGGTGACACCTTGACATATTTCTACTTTTGATTTAACAGGGAAGTCTTTGCCTTTTCACCCATTTTCCACCTTCTGATAAAACAAGAGAGAAAGAAGAGACGAGAACCTTATGATCCACAAAGATGAGACCACAGCTAACAGCAGCTGGTTGAGTTCTTTGGCTTTTCCTAGACAGAGACAACAACCATTACACAAAATGGAATCCCTACACTGTGGTGTTGTTGGTGCTGTTCATTGATTTATTTCATTATCAACAGGTTGCAGAATCTTTGAGACTCACAAGATTTTCCATTAAACCTTGAAAGATTAGGGGTTTGCAAATAATTTTAGATTTACAGACATAGAGTAATGGTTAAAAAAAAAAAAAACACACACAAAACAAACCAACCAACTGAATAAAAAAAACCCCACACACAACACAAGTGACAATAATTAAGTGCAGAACACGTGAAAAGAATCAGTTTGCAGTGGAGTGCATTTAGAATAGTGTGGCCAGCAGATTGAGGGAGGTTCTACTCCCCCTCTAATATGCCCTGGTATGGCTGCAGCTGGAGTCCTGTGTCCAGTTCTGGGATCTCAAATTCAAGGAGGACAGGAACATGCTAGAGAGAACCCAGCGGAGGGTCATGAGGTTGATCAAGGCACTGAAGTGTCTCTCTGATGTGAGTAAGCCAAGAGACCTAGAGCTGTTTAGCCTGGAGAAGATTGGGCAGAGAGTATCTTCTCAGAGACAGAAGAAGGTAACATTGGCCCCTGCTGGAATTTCTTTGTCTAGGGGGGAAGACTGGATTTCTCCATTATTTCTCAGCTACATATAATTGTAAATACATGTAAATATATTTTGTATCTATGCTTGTAAATTTACAGAATAACAGAATTAACCAGGTTGGAAAAGACCTTCGAGATCATCAAGTCCAACCTATCACCTAACACCTTCTAATTAACTAAACCATGGCACATCCAGCCTCCTGTTTAATACCTCCAGGGATGGGGACCCAACCACCTCCCAGGCAGTCCATTCCAATGCCAATCACTCTTTCTCTGAAGAACTTCTTCCTAACATCCAGTCTAAATCTCCATTGGCACAGCTTGAGACTGTGTCCTCTTGTTCCGTCACTGGGTACCTGGGAGAAGAGCCCAACCCCCACCTGGCTACAGCCTCCTTTCAGATAGTTGTAGAGAGCAATGAGGTCTCCCCTGAGCCTCCTCATCTCCAGGCTGAAGACCCCCAGTCGTCTCAGCTGCTCCTCATAGGGCTGTGCTCCAGCCCCCTCACCAGCCTTGGTGCCCTTCTCTGGACACATTCAAGCACCTCAACAGCTTTCTTAAATTGAGGGGCCCAGAACTGGACATAGTACTCAAAGTGTGGCCTGACCAGTGCTGAGAACAGGGGCAGAATGACTTCCCTGGTCCTGCTGGTCACACTCATCCTGATACAGGCCAGGATGCTGTTGGCCTTCTTGGCCACCTGGGCACACTGCTGGCTCATGTTCATCCAGCTTGCCAACCAGTACTCCCAGGTCCCTTTCTGCCTGGGTGCTCTCCAGCTACTTTGTTCCCAGCCCTTTAGAGCATCATGCATACAGCTTTGCTGTAAAATATAGCTTTGTCTGACTTCCAAGCCATCTGAAGTGCTCTGGTAAATTTTAATTTGGGGGCTGATTTCCTAAACCCACCACAACAGGAAGAGTGTTTTGAAAAGCCACAGCCAGAGAGGGTGCCCTGCATTCCTTAAAGCTGGGTGAAGGCAAACTTTGCACTGTACGTGGATCTCTAGGCAATACAGCTTCCCATTAAAAGTAACCCAGTCGCTTGGGCTTTGAAACGCCAGAACAAATATTCCAAAAGAACAAAACACCTCTGTTAAAAAAAGGCAAGCTAACAAATGATTCACATTACCCTGTTGACAACAAAGATCCTGTCAGCTCAGGTAGGCCTGCTTCAGAGCTACCATTTATCCCACTCCCCTCACCAGTTCAGCTCCCCAGCAGCAGCATAATCCTCCCTCTTTGATCAGCTGCAGAACTGCTTGTTTTAAACAGACGGATGCACGGAGCCGTCAAATTCTGCAGTCACTCATCTTCTCACAGCCTCCCCAGCCTGCAAGTGAGCACCAAGCAGCAAGTAACAGAGCTGGAGCTCTTAATTAAAGATCAAAAACATTTGTATATAAATATATGTACAGCAGGCTTATTAAATAGGGCATTTTATCAGGATCCGAGCGGATAATTTTTTCTCCCACACACCAAAGGGAAGCACATAAGATTAACTTCAGGTCGGCTGGCAGATGTGGTGCAATTCAGGGCTACATAACCAGAAAGGGGATGCTGCCTCCTCTTCTCAGAAAGAGCCACTGTCTTTGCAACTGAGCTATGAACTTTTCTCTCCAACAGATAATTCCACCAAGCACAACATACAAGAGAAGCACCAGATCAAAACCAAAGTCTCCCAGACAGCATGCTCCCTTGCTTTGCTTACGTTTCAAACGGCCATTTGAGCCTTTGTTTTCAGTTCAAATAACCTTGTGTCACCTGAAGATCTAGATAAATTAACTTTCCAACAAAGATCGGTGCAACATTACGCAAACCAGGAAGAATTAGTGCTGTGCAATCCAGAAGCTGCAAGCACAAAGCAGCTGAGCTCACTCCCGACACTGCAACTAAAGTCTAATAACCAGAAGTGAGATTTGGTATTTAAAAAATCATCACAGGTTCGCAGAACTTTAGAGGTTGGAAGGGACCTCTAGAGATCGAGTCCAGCCTCTCTGCCAAGGCAGGATCACCTAGGGTAGTTTGCACAGGAACACATCCAGGCAGGTCTTGAAAGTCTCCAGAGAAGGAGACTCTACAACCAGTCTGGGCAGCCTGTTCCACTGCTCTGTCATCCTCACTGTAAAGAAGTTACTCCTCATGCTGAGGTGAAACCTTCTACGTTCCAGATCATAGCTATTGCTCCTTGCCTCATTGCAGTGGACCACCAGAAAGAGATTGGCCTCAGCCACCTGACACCCACCCCTCAGATATTTATAGACATGGATGAAATCTCCTCGCAGTCTTCTCTTCTCCAGGCTAAACAGCCCCAGGGCTCTCAGTCTCTCTTCGCAGGGGAGATGCTCAAGTCCCCCAATAATCTTTGTAGCTCTCCAACGGACATTCTCCAACAGTCTCCTGTGTCGCTTGACACAGTTTTGGGGAGCCCAAAACTGGACACAGTATTCCAGGTATGACTTCACCAGTGCAGAGTAGAGGGGGAAAATAATCTCCCTAGACCTGCTGGACACACTTCTCGTGATGCACCCCAGGCTGCCTTTGGCTCTCTTGGCCACAATGGCACATTTCTGGCTCATGCAGAACTTGCTGTCCACCAGGACTCCAAGGTCTTTTACCACAGAACTGCTTTCCAGCAGGGCAGCCCCTAACCTGTACTCGTGCCTGTCAGTGTACATCTTGGAAGATTAAAACCAGAACAGTGTGACCAAACAATGACCAAAACCAAAATCTAAATCCACAATTAAGACTCCAACACTTTATATTGAGAAGCTGTCATGTATGTAACCGTGTATGACATAACACTCAAACAACTAAGCACAATTTTTGCTAATTTCTGTAAATAAACTTAACAATTAAAGAACACAGAGAATGACAAAACAGCAGCTCTTAAGCAGTCCAAGATACGCTACCTTAGCCCTGCCAAAGGGCTAGAAAAAGTAAACATAGGAATGGGAAGAGAACTCATGCCTTATGAGGAGAGGCTGAGGGACCTGGGGCTTTTTATCTGGAGAAGACNTAGGACAAGGAACAATGGATGGAAGCTGCAGAACAGGAGGTTCCACCTCAACACAAGGGGGAAATTCTTTACTGTAAAGGCCACAGATAGGGATAGATCACACTGGGATAGGGTCCCCAGAGAGGTTATGGAGTCTCCTTCTCTGGAGATTTTCAAGGCCCATCTGGATGCGTTCCTCTGTGACCTGAGCTAGATTGCATGGTCCTGTTCTGGCAAGAGGGTTAGACTCAATGATCTCTTTGGGTCCCTTCCAACCCCTGACATCCTGTAAACTCACAGTGGCAGCTCTCTCCATTCCATTACAGCCAAATATCACCATCTGAAAAAACCCCACTTTAAATAATACCAACTCTTCAAGTTACAAACTACTCCTAAAAGATTAAAACCTGTATTGGCAGCAGTTAATATTCTGAGAGGTTTGGGGTTTACCTCTTCTGTTTGAAATTCTCAGCCCATCAGAACCACGTGAAGACTGAAAGGTCTGATGGGTATTTACAGGAAAAGTGGAGGAAGTTGTGGTATTCAACACAGTAGCTAAGCTTCTTCCCCTCTCTCTACTTTTTCTTTAATTTAGAAGATTTCATGTGGGATCTGCTGTAATTAGTATAAAAGGATTATACAAAAATGTTGCAAGAGCCAAACGTGCACACTTCCATTCTCCAGGCTATGCTTTGACAAAAAGATCATTTTCAAACTCCAACATGATCTTGCTGAACTAACTGCAAAATATTCAGAGAAAAAAGTACAAGCATGAAGAGCAATTTCATGCAAATCCCAACTTCTTGCACTATTCAGAATAAATCTCCCTGCAATATTTTAATTTTGCTCTTCCAGCACAATTCACTACAGGAGGTAATAAAAAAAAAAAAAAAATCAAGCCCTTCAGGTAGCTGAAAGTTAAGACCAACTGGAAGCTAGTATATGGAAAGCTTTGGCATCATTATTCAGCATTAAACAAGCAATTATTCCAAAGCCCACAGTATCAGCCATAATCTTGAGGTTCTTCTGCCACTTCCCCTTGCTACAGCAAAGAATCACTCATTTATCAGCTGCTGCATGTGCTGTTTGCCCAGAAAAGGCAACAGAAAAATTGTCAGGCTGGCCAGGAGCCATAATGGCAACTCTCCAAAGGACTGGCATAGGTGGAAGTTATGATAGGGAAATTCATAAGGCAGAAGAACACCAAGAGTAGCCTTCTTGACACGCTCTCAAGAGCACAATGGTGCACGTAAGTGAAAATCTGAAACAGAAGTTGAGTTGGTTATGTACAGAAGAGCACACAGTGCCATAATTCCTCTTCACATAATGGTAGGATCTGTAAAACACCTCTGAAGATCTACTCCACCTCACCCCTGCTAAAGCCAAATAATTAGTTTGATATGTTTGCTAGCTCTACCTAACATATAGAATCATAGGATGGTTTGGGTTGAAGGCAACCTCCAAAGGTCATCTAGTCGAGAAAGGTTTCATCATACACGATACCAGCCACCATGAGTTATGCACTGCAGCTGGATGCTAATAAGGACGAAAACAAAATGAGCACTGTGGCCAAGGTGACAACAACGTGATGGAGCAGAAACATCTCAGACTCACCCCATAATCACCCATATACCTTGACAACCACGAAATCACTTCTGAAATGGATGGAGGATGACAAACCCCACCAGCATGCCCTGCTTACCACAGAATTAGGATTCAGTAAAATTGTCTTGCATGTAAGAAGAGATCATACAATTGCTACATCTAAAGTCCTTTGCCTTTGGCTTCAAAATAGCCAGTTAACATTTTTCTCTAAGTTAGTTAAAGACACCAAAGCCTTTAAGCACATCCTGCAAAGGGCTCATGTTACCACCACAATGCCAAACTACAGGATTTGGCAACTTAGCCTTACTGTATTAGCAGGGATGGTGGGGAACCTTCTCAGCTGGCCAGAGTTCCTGCATCAGCAACTCCTGACTGACAGCTGGGCTGTCCCAGCCTCCCTTATTCATGTCCTCAGGGAAGTGAATTCTGTGGCTGATGACTAATTCATGACTGGGATTTG
Organism: Psilopogon haemacephalus; assembly: GCA_013396835.1. NCBI lineage: Eukaryota > Metazoa > Chordata > Aves > Piciformes > Megalaimidae > Psilopogon > Psilopogon haemacephalus. The sequence continues at coordinate 144,341 of VWZI01023240.1, read as the reverse complement.
TGCTTAGGCAAGTCCAAGCCCAGCTCAGGCACCTTCCTAAAGCTGAATTCCTCCTCAGCTGGAAAGTGAGCGGGTGCACAGCTGCTTCATCTACAACGCTGCATTAGCATGTGGTCACATCCACCCAGCTCAATCAGCTGAGGACAAAAGCAGGAATTGAATCTGTAGGAGCTGGCTGAAAGCAGAAGAAACTGAAAAGGAAATTGGTACAGATCAATTCTAGCTGAGCTTCATTTGGATCCCTAAAATTGGAGAGGCAGATGGGAAAGCTCTTTTGTTAGTACCTTTGAAGCCTTTGAGACTTGTGCTCAAAGCCCTACTTAACACAGACAGCAGCAATCTTCCACTCTAAGAAGACATGGGTGCAGCTAACACCAGAGCCAAAGACACCAGCTGGGGAAGAACAAGTGTCCACATGTACACAGAAACGTGAGCCAGGAACCAAAAGCAACCTGGCAGAGCTCTCCTCCACACCACAGCCCCTCTGAGACCTGGGGGCTGAGCCCTGACCCAGTTCCTGGCAGGTTGCTGCACACAGATGGACCTGTTCACCTTTTCCCTTTTCTCTGTCCTTCTTGGTCCTTCATCCTCTAAGGCGTCACCACAAAGATGACATCTGCTGAAGAGAGCAGCATTAAAGCTGTGGCAGGCTCCCCACAGCTGATGTATTACTAAACTTCACACCTGATATGGGGTATTTTTGCAGGATCTGAAGTGCTCACCAGAAACAGCAGCCACCTTACAGCCAGGATCATTGCAGCAGATGGGGCTGCTCAGGTGTGGCAAACCCTGCAAGCTCAACATCCTGTCTCTAACCTCTGCTTTCAACAGCTTAAGATTTCATTCACAATCTGTATCTTACAGACTTATGCTTTGAAAGGTGAAGTTTCCATAAACAAGTATTATCAACGTCCTACCAATTAAATCTACACCACAAATGAATGCCCCATGTTAAAAGCATCACTTACCGCATCTGAAATCCATAAACGCAGCCTCTACCTACACAGTTACCACTTGTGAGCACTGATGTTAACCCAGTTCGACCACAGATGAGCAAAAGGTGTTTTGCTTATTCTCTCTCATTCACTGGAGGGTGTCCAGAGGACAACAAAGATGAAGGGTCTGGAGAACAGGCCTTACAAAGAGTGGCTAAGGGCTTTGGGGTTGTTTAGTCTGGAGAAAATGAAGCTCAGGGAGAACTTTTCGCCCTCTACAACTACCTGAAAGGAAGATGGAACCAGGGTTGATTTCCGGTCCCAAGTAACAATTGATAGGACACGGTGAAACAGCCTTCTGTTGCACCAGGGGAGATTTAGGTTGGACAGAACCCCAAAAGGGTTCTGAAACTCTGGAACACACTGCCCAGGAAAGTAGAGGAGTCACCACCCATGGAGGGGTTTAAAAGATATCTACAAAAGGCATAGCATAGTGGTGACCTCCCAGTGCTGAGTTAACAGATGGACTTGGTCTGAATGGTCTCTTCCAACACAAATTACTCAATTATTTCATTCTGTGATGCTTCCCTTTGTCATCTCTGGGAAGCTTTCTTATCTCTAGATTACAACGAACTGTAAGCACTTAAAGGCTTCAAAATGACATGAAAGTTCCAAAAAATGTTTTCCTGCACCTGTCCCCACCAGGGTCCAAGCAGAACCAAGACTTGACCCTGGCTTCTAATGAAGAAGTGTGTTCTCCTGTGGCTGCACGGGGGAGAATCTGAACCTTTCCCTGGATTGCTGCAAGGACCATTTGGCACACACAATAGAATCTGGAATGCCTTATCAGAGTCTCAGATAGTCTACTTCTTTGCTTTCTAATTGCTGCTTCTGATTAGGGAAGACCAAAACACTGAGGTACAAGCCAAATTCCATTAATCTATTTATAGAATTTACCTTTTAGGTACAGATCAGCCAATCCTGCTCATTGCCACCCCCGTTTTACTGCACTGTCTGTGACTCACTCCAACAGCTGAGCTCATAAGGGAGCTGCCTTTAAAAAGCAACACCTGGGTTCACAGATGAGCAACCACCCTCTGACTACTCCTGCTACCCTAAAATGGAAAATAACAAAGCTACTTACAATGAACTCATTTAAATAATCAGCCAGATAAAACAGGAAACCATGAGAAGAAAGAATGAGGGTTCACAGCAGTGATGCCCATTTTGCCCTACAGCTGACACATCAGGGGACTGATAACTAGGCAGGCTGCTTGGTATTACAGAAACATTCAGGTTGTTGAAGACCCTCAGGATCACCAAGTCCAACTAAGAACCCTACTCTACAAGGTTTATCCTAAACACACCCAGGGCTGCTGACTGAACCACCTCCCTGGGCAGCCCATTCCAATGCTTGACCACTCTGTGAATTTTTTTTTCTCTAATATCTAGTCTAAACCTACCCAATCGCAGCTTGAGATCATTGCCTCTTGTTCTATCGCTAATTACCTCTGAGAAGAGACCAGCATCAACTTCTCCACAACATTCTTTCAGATAGCTGTAGGCAGAGATGAGGTCTCCTCTCAGCCTCCTCTTCTTCTAATTAACCTCCACAGCTCCTTCAGTCATACCTCATAGGATTTACTCTCCAAGCCCTTCACCAGCTTTGCTGCTGCCTCTGCACTGACTCCAGCACCTCCACATCTCTCTTGGATCATGAGGCCCAAAACCGAACACAATCCTCAAGGCGTGGCCTCACCAGAGATAAGTACAAGGAGACAATGATGTTCCTACTCCTGCTGGACACAGCATTTCTAATACAAGCCAGGATGCCACTGCTTTCTTGGCCACTTGGGCACACTGCTTGCTCATATTGTGCTGCTTGTCGATTAGAAACCCTAGGTCCTTTTCTGCCGCGCAGCTTTCCAGCCACTTCCCCAAGCCTGTAGTGCTGCTTGGGGTCATTGTGACCCAAGTGCATGACCTGGCATTTGGCCTTGTTGAAGCTCATGGCACTAACATTGGCCCATCAATCCAATGAAATGCTCTGTCTTAGCAGAAACAAGGCGCTCAGCAGAGCTGTCCTGGAGAGCCTCACAGGGACAGGTCACCAGCAAAGGCAGCACCAGAATAGCAGCTTTGGCCACATGTCAGAACAAGTCTGCTGCTGTGGGATGAGACAGATCCCGAGTTAACAGCTCACTCGTGCTGATCTTTTCAGCTTCTCTGCACTTTGCCCCACAAATACATTAAGAGCATTTATAAGAGGATGCTAAGCAATTACAGCAAAAATAAAACCAAGATAATAAACACAGCCTGGAATGCCAAATTTGTCTCTTTTTGCTATTTAGAGCTCAAATTCCAGCATGCAAAGCACTCTCACACCACCCCAAAGTGTGTGCCTGGAGCTATACAGCACATGCAAAATAAATTGCATTTATATTGGTGTTATGGCATGCAATTTCCCTCTTCCCAATCACGCTGCTTGCCTCTCTTGTAAAGTCAAATAGCCTGTCAGCTTCCCATCAGGAAGCAGAAATTGTTTTTTTTTCTGTCTCCTAGGAGATACACAAGGCCTGCCCCTCTGCAGAGGGGAAGTTGAGCTGCTGGGTTCACCACACCAGAGCCAATGCCCACAAACAGGCAGGCTGGAGTGTGCTCACCCGTGGGCTTTGTACCATCCCAGGACGTTCTGTGCCCACTGCAATGCCAGTCACCTCCCTGAACAGAGCTGAGACTACTTTTAAAAGCAGACTTGTGTCTTTTCAGGCAGTTTTTTCTTTGTGATGTTTAGCTGAATGCAGACCACTCTGACTCACAGTGCTGCTGCCTTACAACTAAGGAGCTTTAGGTACTCTTGACTTACCACATGTTAGTAAAATACTCTTTCTACCTCTTGGTTTTCTCAGCTCTTAGGGGAACACAACTGTGGGATCACTTTTACACTTAGGCTACAGTAGTTCAGGGGAAAAGGCTTACCACACTCAATAAAAGTATCAGAAACCAATCTAAATATATTAACTAAATGGTCATATAATAAATGCAACAAAGTAGTTTTTTTTAACTCAAACCTTTTTTTTTTTTTTTTTTTTTTTAACTGTGGCTTCATAAACCTAAGATGGTGTAATTTTTCAGTTTTATGCTGTAACAAAGGTTAACGATGATCTATTTACAAAGAGCACAACTGCATTTTCAACTGAATTCATTATTTGCTTTCACTCAAAAGGGGTCAAGCTGCAAGATCTTTTTCAAAGATACCCTTTGAAAAAAACACCAGGTAAAATAAGCCACTAGCCTTAATTTTTATTTCAGCAATCAGGAAAAAAAAAAAATGACTGGGAGCAGGTTGACTTTTAACCACATCCTTGCTAATTTTATTATCACTTAATCAAAGAGACAAATGCTCTCATATTTGAAGACCAGTACTGCAATAGTCACTGCACTGTGTTGGCTTACAGTAGATGAAGGTAACACAGCTGAAAGGATAGGTGGGCTCTCCAGTTCAAGAGACAAGAAAGTACTGGAGGATGTTCAGTGGAGACTAAAAAGATGCTGAGGGCACTGCAGCATCTCTGTGAGGAGGAAAGGCTGAGAGAGATGAGGCTGTTTAGCCTGAAGAAAAGTAGACTGAGAGGAGATCTGATCAATGCTGATCAGTAGCTAAAGAGAGGGGATCAAGAGGTTGGGGCCAGACACTTTCCAGTGGTGCCCAGTGACAGGACAAGGGGCAATGTGCAAAAACTGGAACAAAATAGGTTGCACTTGAACATAAGGAAAACCTCCTTTGCCGTGAGGGTGCTGAAGCCCCGGAACAGGCTGACCAGAGGGTTTGTGGAGTCTTCTCTAAGATTCCAAACGCACCTGGACACGGTGATTGTGGGAAACCTGCTCTGGGTGACCCTGATTTAGCAGGATGGGTTGGATTAGATAATCCCCAGAGATCCCTTCCAATCCCCATCATTCTGTGACCACTCCGTCAGCAGAGTGCCCAGGGACTGCCTTTGCTTCTCCACCACATCACACACACATGTCAGGGCTCCACAGGGTATGGGTGGGTTGGCCATTTTCCTAAGGCATCTTACAAGCAGGTACAATACAAAAGAATATTTCCTTCCAGGGATATTCTGCTCATTCCTTTGCCCACGGCATGCATTTTTAAAGAGAGAGAGAGACAAATCACGTTGAACTCATCTTGCATTATTCACCAAGTAGCTACAGTCTCACCCCAAATCTTAAATGTCTAATAATTCAGATCACCTCTTTCAAACACAGCTCCAAAGGAAAGCCTAGAAACCCAGAGGCTGCCTCCTACATGCACACACTCGCACACTCTAAATCTTGCTATTAAAATGTCTAGCGCAGCCTTCTTTTGAAACACAGCAATAAATTCTGGCCTCTTGTATATACATACTCAGGGCTCCTTCATGTCTACAGCCAAGATGCTGTTTGATGCTTTGCTGTTGTGTCAGGAGTGCTCCACTGAAGGCATGGCTGCCTGTCAATCTTCCAGCCTTGTGAATCCCTTCCTACTTTCCAACCCTCGAGTTCTGACCACTAACATGGAACGAACCTGGCACGTACCAGGTAAACTACAAGCACTGTCGATTCCTCCAACCATTAAAAGCTAACAGACTGGCATTTTAAAATTACTCTTTGCAGACTTGCATAAGAAACCTGCCTCTAGATGCAGCCCTTTCACATGAGCCAGCTCTGACTTCCAGGTCCAGCTTTCACCACTACCTCCTGAGCTACCTACAGCTCTGTGTTTAGTCTGGGTTTAATAGCTCTTAGTACTCAAGACCAAAGGGTGCTTAAGTAAAGAAAAAAAAAAAAGGGTACAGAACAAATTTGTCACAAGATGATAATGTTTGAGGTTGGAAGACACATTTAAAGATCATCTAGTTCAACCTCCCTGCAATCGGCAGGGACATCTGCAACTAGATCAGGTTGCTCAGAGTCCCATCCAACCTGACCTGGAATGTTTCCAGGGATGGGGCATCTACCACCTCCCTGGGCAACCTGGAACAGTGTTTCACCACCTTCATTGTAACAGAAATCTTTCTTGAATCCAGACTCTTTCGTACACTTAGGAGTCAAGTGCTTCACCTAATATAAATGCCTCAAAGCTCTTTGAACTGTTGAGAAAGTCACACAGGACACATCAGAAGACAGAGGGAAAGGAAAAAATGCTTGCTCAGCACCACCACAAGCTTCCTGTATTGTGCACACAGATGAAGCAGCAGGAGCTGGACATGGGACAAGTGGAAAGCGTGAGGAAGTCCTGTGTTTCCACAAGCTTTCTTCAGAAAGAAACAGTAATCTGCACAAGCAACCTGCTGAACTATTTCCCACCACAACCACCTCTGTCCCCCTGCAAGGTGCCAGATCAGGCCAAAGAGCCCCAGGCAAGCAACCATCTGCACAAGGGACATTCTCCCATAGACCTCTGGCAGCAAGTGGTTTCCCATAACATAAAGGGTTCACAGCTGGTGCCAAAAAAAAAAAACAAATCAAGCTGCAGCCTCCAGGAACCAGCACCTGCAGTAAACTAATGGTTAGGCAGAATTCAACCACTTGGTTGCCAGCACATGTGAGGAAGTCAACAGCATCCATGGGTCTGCATTAGCCTGAATGAACAGAAAGCAGCCTGTGATGGCACAACACAAGCACCATGGGCAGTGTCAGTGTGCACCTTCTCTGAACACAGTACTGCTTCTGACAGCAAAGTGACTTCCACACAAGAGCACAGCACACTACATTTTCACACAGGCATCTGTGCTCCAAACAGTCTGGTGATCATCCAGCTGTTCTCTCATGCTGCTCTGCATACTGCTACAACCATATGCACCGTTTACCTTTCAAATTTTTACTGCCCCAGGGCAAGAGAAAGCAGACATCACCTCCTTCTCTTCTCTCAGTTCTGGTGTGCAGCCAAGTTTTCCTCCTGTCCACTTTGCATCTCCTGGAAGCTAACACTTTCAAACAAGCCCAATAACCTATTTTTTTATAGCTAGCTCAATTCCAACTCCAACTGAGAAGAGTACTGTGATGGGATACTTGACTTTACACACTACTGGAGGCCTCCAGACTGAACTACAGTCTGTGCAGAATCAAGAACCAGCATCAGGAGTGTAGGTCATCAAGCTCCCAGTGACATGTGTCCTTCAGAAGGTCATCACTTCCCATGTCCTTTATGGATGAGCGACAACACAGCGAAATAAAGACAAAGCATCCATCTGCTTGTGGCCGCTTCACAGTAGTTGATGTGAAGCAGTTCTGCTGAAGACTCCCTTAAGCCTAAGCATTCCCACATAAACAAAGCCTCAGCAGCTACAAAGTCAGTTTCTGCAACTGGTAATAAATGTTTATTTTGAAACAAAGCAAAGACATCTGTATATATACAGACAAACCGTAAGGCTTTGATACAGCCCACAAAGCAGGTCTGCATAACTGTCAACCTCACAACTTCTTCTGGAAAAAAGAATGTGATTTCCCACACCCTGCATACTCACTACCCTAAAGATTACTATTTTATTTATTAACAGAAATAAATCCAAGCTACAGCTTTGTAGCTGTCAGTTAACATGGAAAGTGCATTACAGATCAAAGCAGAAACAAAGGTGTAACCACACAGGATATGCTGCCAAGGTTGACACTCTCAGGATGCCCCAGCCTTGCACCTCTTGCTTTTCTAACCTAGCACAACTCAATAGGTGACAAGCACCAGCAGAGGATCTCCATTACCATTAAAGCTCTTTTCCCTACCAATCAGATGTTATTATAACATTACCTATCAATTTGGGGCTTCTGTTCTATATATCAGCACCCATACTTCCCACTCCTACACTGTTACAGCATTCCAGCCCCAAACAATTCTTTGACCAGCAGCGAGCCTCATTCCAAAGATGCCAAATGGAACAGGAATTCAGGACTGGTGTTAAGCAGAATCAGTAATCTCCATAATAAGAAGATACAACAGAACGCCCTTGTACCATCTGATATTACACCAGCAGCGTTTGTTTACACAGGCATTAAAGGGAGGTTAAATTTCAATATCTGAAAAACAAATATTCTAGGAAATAATATTTAAAGTGGACCCTGTCCACTCGAGCAGATAATCAGAATGAATAATTTACAGCCACACTTTCATCTCCACGGCAGCCGAGAAGCGCTGCGGCGTAAGGAGCTTGGGGAGATGCCGACACATCTGCTCACCGAGTGGAATAATCGAGAGGACTCCAAGCAACAGTGGTCCAGTAACCTGTTTTACGAAGGTGACAAATGGGACAGGAAGCAGTGGGAGGAATGAGGAATGCAAAAAATTCAGCTTTGTCACCGTGAGATCAGTATTTCATGCTTTTATAATGAAACTAGTGCTGTGCTGGGTTCTCACCTCTAAATAATCACTGACTCTTCCTGAAGGTAGCTCAAGGAAGGCTGCCTGCACACACTGACCTGGCACTCTTGCACACAGGCCTTCCTGCCATGCCGTGAGGATCGAGTGTTTGAGAATAGCATTACAGCAGCATCGCTTCTCCCAGATCGCTCCAGTAACAGCAAGCAGCACATAACAAAGAGTTAACAAAGCAAACAGGCACCAAAGATTCTCCTGAAATTCAAGCAAACCCCATCATACTGCTGGGAATCAAGCACCATTTGGTGTTGGTTTTGGTGATCTGCACGAGATTGGATTAACAGACCAAACACTAATTTTCTACAGATGTTGCTCAGGTGGAAGGATGGTGCAAGTTTCATCAGGGAAAAGCCTTGTAAAAAGATGATGAGCATCTGGAGGAGTAACGCTGGCACACAGAAAACTGTCATTACCAAATAGAAAGACGGGGCGGGGGAAAGAGGCTCTTTGAGCAGATTAAAGAAATCTGTGTGTACAGCTAACAACTGCCAAAAACCATATGCATACAGTCTGGTATCAACCTCAGCAAACACAGGGAGCCACAGCACCTTGCAAAAGAGAACAAGTCGTTTGAGTTAACAGCTGAGGGAACTGGGATTGTTTAGTCTTGAGGAAAGTAGGCTGAGGGGAGACCTCACTGCTCTCTACAACCCCCTGAAAGGAGGCTGAAGTGAGGTGGGGGTTGGTCTCTTCTTCCTAGTATCAGATGATAGGAAGAGAAGAAATGGCCTGAAATTGTGCCAGGGAAGGTTTAGGTTGGATATTAAGAACAATTTCTTTCCTGAAAGAGTGGTCAGGCATTAGAACAGGCTGCCCAGGGAGGTGGCAGAGTCACCATCCCTGGAGGCATTCAAGAAACATGTGGATATGGCACTCTGGGACATGGTTTAATGGCCATTGTGGTCTCAGGTTGATGGTTGGACTCAAGATCTTAGAGATCTTTTCCGGTTCTATGATTCTATAATAGGATATATATATATAATAGAAGAGCTATAAACATTTTCCTCCCATCATACAGCCCTGACAGGCTTTACTTACTCACATCTACATGGGGATTGGTTAAAAATCAGTCTGTATTTATTACCTGAAGCAGGAAAAATATTTTAGACATAGGTGTGATTCAATGTGGCACAGTGAGAGGGTCACTATATAAACTAGAGAGTTTTTTTTTTAAATGCACAATTTAGAGCCATGATCCTCTTCCCAGCAACACTGTCTCCTCTAACTAGCACTAGAATCATCAGCTGCAGAGCTTAGGAGACATTCTGAAGTTACCTTTGCTTAACCATGTCCCAACCAAAGCCAGGAGATTCCTAAGTATCAAATACCTACAAACCAAACAAAAGCTATTAAGGGCAGATGGTTCACCTATTGCCTGCCTTGCCCATTGCTTACTACATGCCTTAGTCAGGTAGCTTATTTCTGTGTTATTTTAAAGAGGTTTTTTTAAGTGTTTTCATCATAGTAGTAATACAAGGCATTTCTACACATGTACAGATTTTTACCAGCTGACACAGTAAGCAACCTGCAGCAAAAAACTAAGAAACTCATTCCCAAGCCCTGCAGCTGAGCAGGGTAAGAACTAGGAAAAGCCTCAACTTCAGTCTTTGAAGAAGGAGGAGTTTTGTATACCAATATATTAACTGAAGATTAGCCCTACAGTACATATAAGGTAAATCAAAGCCAGCTGTGCATGTCTAGAGCATGTCTGTGATCAACTAGATCAATCAGAAAATGGATTTTAGTTAGACCAGTCTAAAATGAGATTACATTAGGCTCGTACTGGGAAGCTGGGTTTCAATAGCACACTCCCACAGTTTCTGTGCCAGGCTCAAAATAACACAGAAGTATCCATTGCAAAATCCGTATTAAACTGAAAACATGCAGGCCAACAGCCAGCCCCTGAGAATAGCTGCTACATCCCCTCTGATGTTCAAGGGACTCTACTGCCTCTGACAGGGACCAGAGCAGTGTGTGGGGCACAGTTTGTATGTAGTCATACACTAACTCCGCCCTAAGGTTTACATCAACACAGGCAGAAGGTCTTAAAGAAGAAGGAAGTAAGCAACAGGGTCAGAGAAAGAATATTTTTTATAATGAGAAAGAAATATTTTACAATAAAGGTGGTGAAACACTGTCCCAGGTTGTCCAGGGAGGTGGCAGATCCCCCATCCCTAGAACCATTACAGATCAGTTTGGACAGGGCTCTGAGCAACCAGTTCTAGCTGAAGATGTCCCTGCTCACTGCTGCAGGGGTTGGGCTCAATGACCTTTATAAAGGTCCAACCTAAACCATTCTATGATTCTGTGAAAATACCTGCTCTTGATCCATTTCCAGTACAAGCCTTTCCTAAAGCTGCAGCTCATGGTATGACATCTGCCTTCCCTCTGTCCCCTCTGTACTCCTATGGGCAGCAGCAGAAGAATCCACAGGCTGAGACCTGCCTGTACAGACAGCTCAAATACCCTGGCTACATCCTGAGCAACACACGATTTTCAGAGAGGAGCCCAGAGACTAAAAAGCAAAACAGACTTTAGAGAAAAAGAGAGGGAAAGAACACACTGAAAACAAACATGCACATGACCAAAAGTCGAAGGAATTAGTACAGCTGCTCTGTACAGGTCAGGTTCAAAACAAATCTGGATTATTTAGTTCTCTGTAGTATAGAGGAAAGGACCTGATCTCTCCCAAAAATGAACAGAAGATTGTTCTACTTATGAAAACTATCTCGAGTCATTACTTTCTTTTGGCTGAGGTTTTGAAAGCATCAAATGAGGCAAAAGCGCAAGTTAAAATTCTTTTCACATTTAAAAGAGTGTAAATATTGCACCATTTTATTCTTCACCACCTCTTCCTTTGCCAAATATGTTTACACACAAACATCACAGCACATCAGTATTCCACAAGCACTGAAAGAAAGGAATCCAAATGCTGAATTTTAACACCTTGGAGTTTTACAGCCAGCAACTCAAAGGCCACCTTGAAATTCTAGGTATCCCAAGGAAAACACAGTAAGTCATATGCAAACATCAGACTACAAAATTAATAGCACAGACACCATTTGCTCCCATTGTCAATAATAAACTGATGGACAGAAGAAAGAAAAATAAGAGACTTGTAAATGCTGCAGTTTTCTGTAAAACTAATGCTGGATTTTCAACAGAATCAGTAAGTTGTCTCTAAAAGTCAACAGACATAGCTTTAGTTCCATTTAGTTTATGCTGCTGGGGAGAAAGGTTTGTGGGTAGGTTTGAAGCAATTTTGCCACTCACAAAAATAAAGCAAGATTTTCCTCTTTTGTCAGTGTACTGCTGGCAAGTTCTCCCTCAGTTTTCCAAAGCTAATACATATATTTCAGATGATGCTAGGACCACAACCTTTAGAAATCTAGCATCTGCACTTCAAAGAAATGTGATTTAACAAAATTAGCAGGCTGAATCAAGTAAGCAAGTAAGTGCCAAGTTGGACCTAAAGATTATGCCTGTCTAAGCATGGCTTCTATGAAGTTTTCAGCTTAGAGTGAGCCTCCTAAGAGCAGAAGGAGAGACTGCCCCACCGCATATAATTAAGCCTGTTAGCTATTGCAATCTTAGTTTAAAATTCTAATCTAAGAGCAAGTAAATTCAAAAAAAATAACATCCCAAAGTATTTTAACTATTTCAGACCTCACTTCCCAATTCTGACCAACATAAAGTTGTTAATAATACCATTAACAGTGCCTAGCATTCTACATGTTAAGGCAACCAACTACACTAGAAGCAGCAGCCTACAAATATGTAAGAAGGAAGCACAGAGCCACAATAGTCAAAGAGGCTGGTGAAATTAACACTGCACTGCAATCAAAATGAAAATAATAAAAGTGAGGTCAAAAACCAGTTTGAAATCCACACGAAGGGCAAGAAAGTAGGAAGTGAAGCAACACAAAAACTATTCAGTACTTCAAAGACAACAAAAAGTAGATAGATAAAAGCTCTGTTCAGAAATTCTGTGCAGACCACTTAAACTCTTCAAAATGCAGCAAGTTAAAACCCAAACGCCATACTAAAATAATTCAGAGAACTCAGTGTCAATAAACGCGTGCAAAGAAGAAAACATACTCAAATACTCATGCCCACATTGGAGAAGCAGCACAGCATTCAGGGAGGACGCGGAAAGAAAAGGACGAGACTCGTCCAGTTCAAACCACCAGTAACAAACCAGGAACCAGTACGTCTCTAGCACAATTATCTCCTAAAGTGGCTGGCTGTCACGGGAAAACAAAGGTCTATTCTCGAGCAATGAAGAAAGTACTTCCACCAGTGAATGCCCTTATAAGCAAGAGGAATCCAGCTGTTGCAGGCCCAAACTATACAAAGTCATTTATTGTCCTAAGGACAGAGGACAAAGAGTTCTAACAATCAGAAACAGCACGCAGGCTGTGAAACGCCAGGCATTTGCCCATCAGTGTATTAAGTTTACCAATTTAGGAGGGCTGCCGACAGAAAAGTAGCAGGACTATGTGTCCAGCACCTAATGCCAAGAAAAATACGATTCTCAGTTACAATTTGCTTACCTTCTATAGAAGGAGCCTGGTCCACAGCTGCATATAGCATCTCTTTCAAAGCCTGCAAGGGAGACAGCAAAGAATACAGTTAGCATTAAACGAAAATAAACCACAAATTGCACGGTTGCGATAGGCCTGCTAGAAAACAAAAGCAATTAAAGCCCTTTCATCCCCCAGATTGCCACAAACCTATGGTACATGATGTCCACACTATCACACCGATTGCTCTTGAAAGAAAGACAAGCTCACATTTACTGATCACTTTGTCTAAAGCGTGTAGCCTTACTAATCTATAAAATTCATTCCAGCCACAGTTTTCAACATTTGCCTTTGGAAGGTTGGTAGGATGGTAAAGGTTTTACATTTGGAAACCAAAACAAAAACTCTTGCGTGACAAACAAAGGGGTTTGTAAGGGCAAAGTGAGGAAAAGCAGCCTCGGGGTTCTTATTACTGTTCTATAGGAGCACAGAGCTACACATGTATTCTAAACGCTGAAGACAAAATGACGAAGGAGATTAGAGAAGCAGGGGTGATGGCCTTCTCTTGAGGTGGAAACTGAAGGACAAGCTTAACACCAGACAATTAATAACCAGATCTTCAGGCACCACGAGCTGCCTCTCAGACACCACAGGAACCACTTGTTCACCCATGCTCAAGACTGCAGGTGCAAGGGATGAGCAGTGCAGGAAGCAGGACCAGGTCATCTGCCTGGAGAAGAGGAGGCTCAGGAGAGACCTCATTGCTCTCTACAACTACCTGAAGGGAGGCTGTAGCCAGGTGGGGGTTGGTCTCTTTTCTCAGGCGCCCAGTGACAGAACAAGAGGATGCATTCTCAAGCTGCACCAGGGCAGGTTTAGGCTGGATGTTAGGAGGAAGTTCTTCACAGAAAGAGTGACTGGCATTGGAATGGGCTGCTCAGGGAGGTGGTGGAGTCCCCATCCCTGGAGGTGTTTAAAAAGAGACTGGATGTGGCACTTAGTGCCACGGTTTAGTTAATTAGAAGGTGTTAGGTGATTGGTTCAAGATCAACTCCAACCCATCTGGTTAATTCTGTGATTCCGAGGTAAGGTAATCCTACAGGTAAATACCAGCCACCCCTGGCAATAACCTCCTTCCCTTTACCAGAGCCAGAAGTGAGGCACCACATTGGAAACCTCATCTCTTGCAATTCCTTTTCAGAAAGCCTCTTTTCAGATGGTTATTAAACTGCTGTTATTATTCCAGCCATAGGTCTGCTCTCTCTCAGATCACACAGAGAAGCGAGACTCACACTGAATTCAGATCAGTGGCTGAAGGAATAGGTTGAACCATAATTTTGGAACCAGAAGCCACCTGAAAGGGCCCATGATTTGATTGCACATCCCTCCCCCTCATCACTTGATAAAGACAGGCATCTTAATAATGCACATACTGGGCATGAGCATGCCTCATATAGAGCTGCTGCAAAAAAAATGCGGCTTATTCCCTCACTTTTCAAATCCAACACACAGAAGTCACTTTAGGTTTTTCAAGTTCCTGTTCCAAACATAACCTACACTTCCCTAATGCTACACCTTCACATTTACCATCTTGTGTGTCTGCCTGTGTCTCCCGGGTCCAAACATCATAGCCTAAACACCAAATACACTAATACCCTCAAGGCAAAAAACTACAAGCTCAGCAGCTGGAAACTCAGCCCTGTTGTAACACGGTGGTTACAATCGGGTTAAGTAAATACAAGGTCTAAAGGACATGTCTGTTTATCACCAGGTATCCGAGGCCCACAGGCAGCTCAGGCATCTCTCAGAGGTCTGATTCCCGAGTCCACAGAGGTCTCAGCAAAGGTCACTTGTATAATTGTTTTCCCAACTGAGCCACTGCTGAATGATCCTCATTGCAGTGGCATTCTACCCTCCATGATTTCTTTAATTCCTGATGAACACTGGCCACTTCAGCCCTTTCCACACCATGACTCACTTAACCAGCAGCACATGATGTGCCTCCATGCACCAAGTGGTCAGTCACTCACCCCACTCATCATTCTTGCCTACCTGTAACTTTTTCCATGAGCCACATCCACATGGCATAGAATAAGCAAACCTGAAGAGACAGCAGATTGAATGCCAATGTAGTAAGACCTCCATCCTTTAATAAATCCAAAGGTAAACTCACAGGGCACTTTCTTCCTACCACTGGTTTTCACAGAATTAACCAGGTTGGAAGAGGCCTCTAGGATCATCGAGTCCAACCTAACACCTTATTAATTAACTAAACCATGGCACTAAGTGCCTCATCCATTCTCCTTTTAAACACCTTCAGGGATGGGGACTCCACCACCTTCCCAGGTAGCCCATTCCAATGCCCACCATTCTTCCATGTAGAACTTCTTCCTGCCTGGAGAAGATTGGGCAGAGAGGATCTTCTCAGTGCTGATCCATGTCTAAAGGGGTCAGAAGGAGGACAAGGGGCAAAGGGTACAAACTGGAACAAAGGAGGTTTCACTATAACTTAAGGAGAAACTTTTTCCAGGATGCCAGGGCACTGGGGCCAAGGTCACCCTGTAACGTTGTGTAGTCTCCTTCTCCAAAGACATTCCAAACACACCTGGACACTGCCAGCCTGGACAACCTGCTCTGGGTGACCCTGCTCTAGCAGGGTGATCAGACTCGATCTCCAGAGGTCCCTTCCAACCTCCACGATTCTGGGATTGATAAGGCAGACATGGAATCATGGACCAGTAGGGACAGGCTCCATGCAGGCTTTACATTCAGACTACTGATGCGTATGTGCAAAACAAAATCCCTTCTTTTCTTTATAGGTGTAGTAGTTTAAGGCTTATTGGAAAATTCCAGTAAGAGAACATTGGGACTTTCCTGAAAGCTCAGTGCAGAGTCTAAACAAATTGGATCACTGGATGTGAATGAGTAATAAAGTCTGTATCATTCATTGGTTTGCTAGTTGGTATAAAAAGCCAACAGATAAACAATTCTGTTCTCTTGGCTTTGGGGCATTGGCTCTGTTTGCTGTTCCTTCACTCCTCTCTGCCTGTTCCACACTGAATACTAAGCTTGACTGACCAGGTAAAACATATGAGATCTTGCTGGTTTTCTGTCTGAGGAGACAGAAGAAGGTAACATTGGCCCCTGCTGGGCTTTCTTTGTCTGGAGGGGAAAGATTGGATTTCTCCATTATTTCTCAACTACAGATAATTGTAAATACATGTAAATATATTTTGTATCTATGCTTGTAAATTTACAGAATCACAGAATTAACCAGCTTGGAAAAGACCTTTGAGATCATCGAGTCCAGCCTATCACCTAACACCCTCTAATTAACTAAACCATGGCACTAAGTGCCACATCCAGTCTCCTGTTAAACACTTCCAGGGATAGGGACTCCACCACCCTCCCAATCAGCCCATTCCAATGCCAATCACTCTTTCTGTCAACTTCTTCCTAATATCCAGTCTAAACCCCCTGGCACAGCTACAGACTGTGTCCTCTTGTTCTGTCACTGGGTGCCTGGGAGAAGAGCCCAACCCCCACCTGGCTACAGCCTCCTTTCAGATAGTTGTAGAGAGCAATGAGGTCTCCCCTGAGCCTCCTCATCTCCAGGCTGAACACCCTCAGCTCCCTCAGCTGCTCCTCACAGGGCTGTGCTCCAGCCCCCTCACCAGCCTTGGTGCCCTTCTCTGGATACATTCAAGCACCTCAACATTTTTCTTAAATTGAGGGGCCCAGAATCGGACACAGTACTCAGTGTGGCTTGACCAGTGCTAAGTACAGGGGCAGAATGACTTCCCTGGTCCTGCTGGTCACGCTCCTCCTGATACAGGCCAAGATGCTGTTGGCCTTCTTGGCCACCTGGGCACACTGCTGGCTCATGTTCAGAATGGTTTTAACAGCCATTGTTCAAAGAACAAATTAAGAAGGACCACAACACTTGACAGCCCTGCAATAAACCATCCTGAAAGCTGAAGGTGTCAGCCATCCCACAGACCTCTCCCCACGCAAGCTGACATATTACAGTCTGGCAGCTGCAGGAGAGCAGGTTTTGTTACTGCTTACCTGACCTATATAAGGAAACCAATAACCTGAAAGTGAAAGGCTCAGTGTTTCTTCACAGTCCTATAAAGGATTCAGTCCTCTAGGCTACAGAATTTTAGAAGTTACTGTTTCCAAAAGTTACCCATCACTGTCAATTTCAAACATTTAAGAATTACTCTTTCTGCCTTCAAAGCAGACAAAAAGGTCCTTTCCTTACTTTAAGCCTTGAGCAACCCAGTCTAGTAGGAGGTGTCCCTATCCATGGCAGGGGGTTGGAACTACATGATTCTTAAGGCCCCTTCCCACCCAAAATATTCTATGATTCTGTGATTTTAACTGTACTAGCGATACACCCTGCACCCACAGTAAGCCTGTATAAATGCACATCAGACAACAAAAGCAGAAAAATCCAACTGCCAAACCTTCACAGTGAACAAATTCAAGGACAAAAATCTTAAAATGCTCAAAA
>VWZI01023240.1:87439-119668 GCA_013396835.1 Psilopogon haemacephalus | reverse complement strand
CCCCCCCCCCCCCCCCCCCGCTGTTGTAGCTAGGAGAAAATAAAAGAAGCAATGTTATTTGCATTTTTAAACCCAGCGAGGAGAAGTCAGGAGTGGGCTTTCCGCCAGTGCAGTCTGGCACTTGCTTTGTTGAAAGCATATAGAATAATTTATAAATAGCATGGTGGGTTTTCTAAAAAAATATAATTATACTTTTAAAGATTCTGCATGGCTGGAGAGAAAGAGTCTTCAAATGAGGCTTTAAAAAGAAAAGAGTCTTGCAGAGGGAAAATTTTCTTTAATGGCACTGATAAAATCACAAAGAAGGGTTTCCATAGCGGGAGACAATGCAGGACACCCACAGACAACCATTCCCACACCGCTCTTCCTACCTTCTCCCCAGGCAGCTGACTTTTAAAGATGCCTGGATATTTAGGGGATCGGCTTGTCACAGAAAGTGGTGCTTAAGCAGTATAGCACTCTCTGGTACCGAGAGCAGAGCGGGACACAATGAGCCTGGACCACTCCCCGGGGCAGTATCGGAAGGACAATGACCAGACCAAGGGAGCCTGGATGTCAAAACCAGAAGAAAAACAATGTCTGAGCCTAGGGGGCTGAAAGCAGCAGCATGCCCCTGACCTCGGCAATGCTGCTCTTTGCCACTGCAGAGGCGACAGAAGCATGGTGCAGGGAAACGGCTGCTCTCTGCATCCTCTGCTGCCCTGCCCATGCAGTGATTCCTGCTCCCGAGGACGGACTAGGGGCTTCACGGCTACTGTTTGGAAAGAAAGAATGGGGCAGCAATAAATAAACAGGGAATTAAAAGCAGGTCAGGGACGAGCTTGACATGGAGCAACAAAGGAATGTAGTAAATCACACCAAGAGATAGTGCCCTGCCTGCCAGGATCAATAGAGCAGCAGCCCTGGGCTTCAGACACTCAGGGTATTCGCTGGCCAGCCCCAAACGCTCCCATTATCTGCTTCATCGATACTGATCTTGAGAAACATGATCAATATATTAGATTTCCCAGAGACAGGGGAACAAAATGCACAAATCGTCCAGCAGCCTGAGCTGGAGCTATTGATTTTTCACGTATTCTCCCTCCCCATTTGGTACTGATGGAGGATGAGTCAGGGGGGTTCCAGTGCCCCAGGGGCAGTGGCAGTGCACAGCTTCAGACCAGGAGTGGAACTGGTCAATCCACTGGGAATGGTCAGGGTGTTTATGTACCCAGGCAAGCTGCCTGCAGCAGGATTTTCAAATCATGAGAAGTGATTTCCAGGCAATAATAATGCAGTGTATAGGCCTAGTTCCAACATCAGGGGTGACAGTACTGATCTGGCACTGTCCCAGTAGCCATAACCTCCTGCACCTCTTCTCAGCAGAGTAAGATGACACTTCCATCCTTTTTTCATCTGGAGCAAGGATAAGACCTGCCAGAAGAGGATGTGCCAACCTCTGCCTTGGCTGCAGGTGGGTCGCCTTATTCACCAGCTGAATTTGATTCATTTGATTCATTAGGATCTGAATCCATCGTGGAGGTGAATTTAGGAGCTAAGTGCCCCAACAGCTAGCCCAAGGGATGGAGCAGCCTTGTCTCCAGCTACAAGGGCAGGGTCATGTGGGTCTGTGGGTAATGACCATGTCCTGATTCACTTAGTTATCACCTCCCATGCATTTTCAAGTGTCTTAAAAATCTCAAAGTTGAGCAACAGCATACCCACATCTGAAAACCTATGTGTAGAGGCATGATTGCTACCAAAACACGTAGGGATGCAGAAACATGGAGCAAAAAGCCAAAGCGTCAGGAGCTCCCCTGTGCCAGGATCCTGCCACACGATGCGGGGCGTGAGGCTTCCTCTCCACTCATCACCTGACCCCCTCAACCAGGCTGACCTTTCCCAAGCTGACTCACAACAGATGTATGCATGGCTGCTCACACGTGTCCCTTCTGCTTAGCTTGAGATCACAGGGGTGTCCTGCCCAGAAGCTCAGCCAGGGAGTAAGAAAATACCCATCTGCCCAGATGGTTTAGGTTAACGTGCCCCTGCCAGGTTGCTTCCAGCCCTGCGCTTGTGCTGTGTGGGGTGCAGTGTCTCCCAGAGCCATAGAGGGATGAGCACTAGGGCTGGGGACTCTCTGCAGTGTCTTACAACCCGGAGCAGATGGGGGGTTTCACACCCTTTGCTGGCATGTAAGTGATTGCTCCTGGATCACTTCCAGTACATATATATGTGTCTGGTTTAATTTATGCACACTCGCTTTGTGCGAGAAGACAGCAGCTGACCGGTGGTTAAGAAGACTGAACACCCTGAAGAGGTCTAAAATTAGAGAAGAAACAAGAGCTGCTTCCTCTGAGTCTTCGAGCTGCCTGGGCTGCTTCCAGGAGAGCCCTGGGAAGAGCCTCTGACCTCCTTGCTCTGTGTCCGAAACTGCTCCGCTGCTTAAATCCCTCTCCTTACCCACCACAGTGTCCATCCATCTCCACCTCCATGGCATTGCCCCATTATGCCCTGGGGCAGGATGGACTCATCCATTTGGGATCATTTCCAGGGAACAGGGACTGGTAAAGTGCCAGGTGTCCTTGGGACTGCCCCTGCCCTGTTTACTCCAACCTCATTTGCCTCATTAAACACACTCTCACCTTCCTATCCTGGTTGCTGGCTGCTGGCCCTTTCCCAGGGTCGATGGATTGGGCAAGGGGCATGAAGGAAGGCAGGCAGCACCCACCAAATATCAGGAAGAGAGATGACCTGGGACAAGAAACAGTGTCCCTGAAGCTGGTGCAGACAGCACCACTGTCACACTGGAATCACAGCAGGTCTCAGAGGAAACACGACATATCAGCACATCTTGGTGTGTCAATGCTGCAGGCACCAAGCTGGCATAAACACAATAAAGTAGTGGGGTGGCACTGGCAGTAGCACCATGCCCATTGCACAAGTGACTCACTCACTCCCCTCCCTCCTCCCACTGCCCAGGCAGGAGCCCATACCAAGCCATTCTCTCCCTCCTCTGCTCCAGAGCCAGCCAGATCCAGGTGGGTGGGACAGGCCTGGGGCACTGACCATTTTCTGTGCCATCCTCCATGGATGATGGACACTGGTTGTCAAACACCAAGGATGTGTCTTGGTGCTGGTACAAAAACACTTAATGTTTGGTGAGTGGTCCATGTCCATAGCCTTGTGTGACACCGTGCATTGGTATAAGCACACACTGGAGGATGTGTCACTGCTGTTCCCTGCCCTGACCTGTGCCCCTTACCCAGCATGTCTGTAACAGTCTTTAAAAGAGAAGTACAGGTGAGGTTGAGGTGTGTGGCAATAGCTGAGGTAGAAATCTGGAAGGCTAGGTGGCCTTTTAGGGAGATTTTGGAAATGCTGCCATAGCTACGTGGGTTTTCTAAGAACCTCTGAACCTTATCAAAGTGCACAAAAGGCCAGAGGCTTCCTATTAGCAAGGGACATGTCAGGAAAACAACAGCTGCTCCTGCCAAACCTAGCTTGACCCTGCCTGGCTTGAGCTCTGCATCATGGGCACCCTTAGGGCTGTCAGCTCCTGCCAATGCACCCCGTGCTGTAGCACAGGACAGGCCTTGTCCACAGCAAGTACATTTGATGATCTCCTGGGACAGCACTAGGTTAAGCTCTTTCTCCTTGGAGGATCTTGCGCAGCCATCACATCACACCCTTATGCATCAGAGCTGAGTGAGCTATCTGTAGGTGAAGTTCCCAGTCCTGCAGCTCTGAAACAGACATTAGATTGGAATTAATCATTTAAAGCAAATGGGAACATGTCCCAAAGGTCCTTGTTCCACAGAGAAAAAGAGCAAGAGGCAGCGTGGCAGGGGGCTGGGGAGAGGCTGAGCTGAGTTTGTGCTGGGGACTCCACATCTGCTCCCAGCCAACTGCTTGGACAACATCTCTGGTCTCTTACAGCACTCAAGGATTTGACACAGCCTGGCTTTGTCCTCAGTGTAGAAATTAGTGCTGCAAAAATGCACGTGCACAGAAACCTCCCAGCATTTCTCTGATCAGTGCCAGCAGATTTGGCACTGAGACACAGCCTGAGACCCCTGTCCTCTGCAGTTTCTGTCTGGCTCCAGACACTGCACTGATTTCATGTGTGGCAGGAATCAGGCTGAAACCCTCCCTTGCACACAGGGACCACCAAATGGGCAGGGGCTGGGGCTCTGATGCTTGGGCTCATCTCCTGCAGGACAACGAGGAAGGGATGCAGGGTGTCCTCTTCTTCCCAGATGCTCCAGCCTGCCTGGTCAGGACATGCTGATCTCCAACCCGAGCTCTGCCCACTGTATTTTACAGCCAAAACAAGCCATAAATTTCCCTCTGCAGAGCTGGAAGGTGCAATTGCTTTTCCGTGGTGCAGGTTTTCCTTTGTACAACTTGTAGCATCACGTGAGGGAAATCTGTAAGTAAAAGTCAGGCTGGAGCCATTTATAACAGTGGGGCCATGGCTGTTACTGCTGACAGCTGCAATTACAGGCACTCCCTTCCATCACTCTATGCTGAGGAAGAGCAAAGCCACCTCCACAGCAGGTGAGGGGTTGGGAGCAGCTTTCCTGGAGCTGCCTCCTTTCCCCAGAGGAGCTTGTCACCCATAGACAGGGCTCAGGGAGGGTTTCAGGAATGACTGTAGGATGGGGAGTAACACCCAGTTAAAGGGCTTAGAAAAGGGTGGAGGATGCTCCCCAACAAGGAGGTACCATCAACTAGTGCTCACCTCCGTGGCCATGACATCATCTGGTGCTCACTTCCACAGGCATGGTGCACATCCCAGTGGGCATGATGTCAGCTGGTGTTCATCTCCATGGTGCTCACCTCCATGGGCATGAAGTAGAATCATAGAATGCAAGAGATTGGAAACGACCCCCAAATGTCATCTTGTTCAGATCCCCTGTAATGACATCTTTAATTAGATCAGGCTGCTCATCACCCCCTCAAATCTGACCTTGAATGGCTCCAGGGATGGAACATCCACCATATCTCTGTGTGGACATCAGCTGGTTCTCACTTCTGTGGGCAGGATCAGGGATTGCCCTGGGGCTGTGCAGGGACAGGCAGCAATTTCAAGTGCTCACTAGTGAAAAATGCTGCTGGCAGCCCCAGATAACTCCGAAGTAGGTTGCAGGTCAGGGCAGCATCCCCGTCAGTCACTGCTGGGCACTTCTTTCCAACACCAGGGTGGGTATATATCTCCTGCCTGTGAGATGTTCTCTGTGTGCCGGGCAAGTAGGCACTGGGATGTTATGAGCTGCAGCAGCCAGGGAGCTGCTGAGGGATTAGAAACCTGGGTACCTGTGAGATGCAGAGGACATTGCCTTAGGGAGATGGAGAACAAAATGAGGAACATTTGTGGCCTTGCAGTGACAGGGCAGTGACAAATGGAGCCATTACTCGCTGTCTGCTGTGGAAATGTGAGACAAGAGAGAGCAGGCAAGAGGCAGAGGAGTATGGAGGTGGCAGCCCTGAAGCAGACAAAGCTCAGTGGGGTTTTCCTGTTGCTCATCTCAGCTCTGCCTTCTCCACACAGTTTGAGGGGAACTGAAACTTCTTAAAGAGAGATAAAGTTCAACATTAGTTAGGTGGGAAAAAAAAACCCAACCCTCAAGACATGACTTTTTATTTTCTTGTTTTCAATGAGCAAGACCTAAGTTTTTTTGTCTCAAAATGAAGGGCTCTGCTGCAGTTACTGCACATGTATGAAAAAAGATGGGAAAGCATCTGGATGCAGCAGGAGGGTGAGTAAAGCGAGACCTAAACAAAGCATTTTGTCTTTGCTTCACACCAAGCAAACATTCTAGGTCAATCAAACTGAAATTTCCCCTTGTGCTTTTTATTTGAATTTAGAAAACACAAAACCAATACCTCATTTCACTACCACAATCTAAAAGATTTAGTGGTAAGATCTCTCTCTCTCCACAAAAAGATCACCTATTGGAACAGCTCTGGCTGCAACCTTTGAACTGCTGGCTGGCTGCTGTGTTGCAATCGTTCTGATGCTGGAATCAGCCCAGCAAGGCTTCAGACATGCTTGGGGAGCAGTGCTTGGCACCTGGCAGAGGAGTTTTTTTCCATCAGTGCTAAAGAGGTTTAATGATATGCTGGGGAAAGAGGAGATTTATGCACTTCTGAGCAGGGTGATGCATTCCCTTTCCATCACGGCTACCGATTTGTATTCACCACAACACGAAAATTTATGGAGGGAGGGAATCGATGTTTTATTGATATTTAAAAATCCTATATGATGGATGTGCTAATTACATGTTTTTTCTCCCAGATCCCCTTTATTATACAGAAACAAATGGCCCTGGTGTTGTAAATGAATGCGGGTAAAATGTGCAACGAAGCTGAACCCCATGGATGTGATGTATGCCAGGGGACACCTTGTTTATCCTGGGGCAGAGAAGTCAGTACTTTGTTTAGATTCTTGCCTGGCCAGTATTGGATTTTGTTTTCCTGTTGCTTGTGATTCCATTTCCATTTCATGGAAATCACTTCCCTTGCCAGGGACAGTGGGGCATGGCTCTTGCAGCCACACTGCAGGTTGCTGGCTGCTATAGCATCTGTTGACTCCCAGAAATATTGAGCAGAGGGTGTGTTTGGTCTGCCTTGCTAACAGGGGACACATGCACAGGGTAACAAGTGAGAAGGTTTTGTTTCATCTCCCTGCCGAAGTGGTGAGAGTGCAGGTGGAGGGGTGAGGAATTTGTGTTCATCTGACCTTCTCCCTCTCCTGCTGCAGGGGTGAAGACAAGCTGGGTACCGTGGTATTTATGGTGTGCAATGGTACATGTAAAAAATCCACATTCCAGATGGAAAACACAGCTTGATGCAAGTATGCACTGCTTGATGTGCCAGGTGTTCCAGCACAAGCCCCGCCTGAGCCCTTCTGCTGTGGGTCTAGGCAGGGAAGGGAGACGGCTCCGCTCAATGTGAGAAGGTGACCACGCTGCAAGAACTGCCTTCTGAACAGGGATGCGACTTCTGGGGAGATAGCAGAGCAGCAGAAGGAGCGTCTTGGTGCAAGACCCAGAACAGGGGTGGTAGCACCATGAAAGAGAAGGTGGGATAAAGCATGGAGCCCAAACATCACATCAGTTTGCTGCCTGCCAGAAACTTTCAGGTGACTCTTGACAGCAAGGACTGTCAGGAAAAAGCTTTCTGTCATTAGCCTCATGTCCCACCAAGACAGCCTGGGGGAGGTGGGGGGGGTTGGCGGAGGGGTGGTCGCTTTGGAGGGACTTGGTAGTGCCCCACAGGGTTGTTTGACAAAGACAAATGCTCTGTCAGGAGCAAGTTCCCCTCAGTCCCTCCTGTGCCCTGCAAGGTGTCACAGAAGACAGTCAGGAGGTACAAGGCTTCTCTCTCTGGCTCATGGGCACAAGGTCAAATCTCCCAATAAGAAGCGATGAGGGATACAAAGGAGATGAAATGGTGGAATAAGGACACACAAAACGGGTAGCTGAAAACCAGAGGTGCAGCTTTGCCCACAGCAGAGGCAATCCACACCAGGTCAAAGCATGGTGGGGGTTGTGACACGGAAGAGAAGCATGCCTGGGCTACTCCTGCTCCCCATGCTCTTTGCCCTCAGGAGGGCACACGTGTCCCCAGCCTCCAGTCTCCTCCTCCATGGACAGGTGCCTCCCACAGTAAAATGCACAGCCACAAGCAAAGCAGCTCTTAATCACCTCTTTTCTCCTTTTTCTTGTGGAAAAAAAGGAATGTAATGATAGCTTAGCTCGCAGGGATCCCTTCAGATGTTGCTTTCAGGCTGACTGGAATTTCATGTGCACAGTGGCCTCTGCCCTCTGCAGAGGGACAATGACAGGTCTCCAGGCTGACTGGCAGGATGGATATGATAATTATACAGGAATATTTTTCTCCTGCTCAGCACTACTGGTCACAGCCTGTTATTGTGTCTCTGCAGTCCCAGAGTGGGACCTGGGACTGAACCAAGGGTTTTGCATGGTTTTCTTTACTGCTTGGTGCCTGCCATGCTTCTGAATTTGTGTGCTCTGCAGCCAGGTGCTGAGAATGGGTCAGATTTGTCCTGGCTTGTACGGGAATAACTGGGACTCTCCTAGTCCTTCACTGCTTCATGTTGGAGCATAGAACACAAGGGCATTGGCACTGGCATCTCTGAGCCCCAGTCCTTCCCTCTCCCAGGCTGCTGGGGACCAGCAATCAGATTAACATCACCCTGCAGAGCATGTGCAGCACGCCTGAGCCCAGTACCCCCATCCTTGGTGTTTCCATACCAGGCTTCTAAAACCTCTACTGCTGCCTTGCATCAAACCTGCTCCCACGCCTGCCAGAGGGAGGGGGTGGAAGGAAGGATCAGGCCCTCGGTGCAGCCGCTTTTTAAAAGGAAGGCAAGGAAAAAGGAAGAGAGATCTAGCAGGAGCTCTAAGTGCTCTAGAGAAGAAATCCAGCAAGGCAGCCAGGCCTCCCTCACCATGGAGACGAGCCGGAGAGCGTGTGGAGGCTGTGAGTTTCAGCTAATTTGCTGTGAGTACTTTTCCCAAGCCATTCAAAGACGGTTTCCTCCTGGTAGCCTGCCTCCCTGCTTGCCCTTCACTGAACACCATCGGGCTCGGACCAGGCGATGCTTCCCCATGGTGAGCAGGGTTGGTCGGGGTGACACAGCCAGCTGGATGGAGACGAGCAGCTTCTGGGGAAGAGCAGCAGGGAGGATGAGTTTGCTGTAAATATTAATGTCTGTTTATGAGGCTGGGTGCTAATCATGCACTGGAGAAGAGTTATTATTTTCTATTTGCAAGCAGCAGAGCCAAGCTGTTTCTGCCTTTCTCCCCCTTCCCATTTGGAAACAGGTCTTCATCCCTGCTGCACAGGAAAGGAGGCTGCTGGGCATGCAGACCTGCTCCCAGGGCACCTTTCATCCCCTCAGCAGGAAGCCCGGTCCAGAGTGAGTGCTTACAGGCACACTCCCAGCTCCAGCAGAGTCAAGCCCATCTCTACTCAGGTACTGGGCAGAAACTAGGCTCTCCTGGACCCCTCTTGCATGGGCTGGGATGCGGGGCTGCCCTCCTGCTCTGTGCAGGGCTATGACACGGCAATACTCCCACAGCTGGACCCTGACCCCTTCTTGTAAGCACAGCCCAGGCACAGGCACTTTGCCATGGCTTCATGGCCCAGTGACAGAGTGACGATGCTCCTGCAGGGCCACAGCCAGGTGCTCCAGTGGTGCTCAAACCTTTTTGGAGCTTGTGGAGAGAGGAAGAGAATAAAAAACAGTCTATGGCTCTGATGGAAAACGTTTTTTCACAAGTCTTCTCTTTCCCCCTACAAGCTCCAGGAAGGAAAGATGGAAAGCTGGGGCCATGCATTGCTCTCAGGATGCATGAGTGGGCTTGTAGTGTCTGGGACACGGCTGGAAGACCACAATGCAGATGGCCTGTGCCATGTGTGGGATGCAGATTCAATCTTATGGGGGCATGAGACATGCAACCAACACCCTGTCTAGGCACCTGCAAAGCCGGGGTGCAAAACCTCTTCTCCCCACTGTGCTCCTGCCATAAAATGGGGTCACATTGTGGGGCAGTGACGGGCATCATCCACATGATGGAGCAGGCTAGAGGAGATCATCATATGCCAGTCAAGGTGGCCGGTAGCTTGGGGAGGTGTGTGTCGAGGTGCTGCTGGGGTGGCCAAGGTTTCCCCAGGGGGACTGAGGGCTGCCATTTGCTGAGGCAGGGGGTGGAGGAGGGAGATGGACTCGACAGCTGTGCCAGGGATGGGGGAAAACTTTCCGCCCGAAGTAGATACCGGGCTAAATATAACCCGCCTTTGAGCTGGCATTGGGCCGGGACCCCCAGGGCGGCGGGCAGGGCGGGCAGGGCCAGCTCCGGCACCCTGCACCCTGCACCCTCGCCCCGGGAGGCCGCTGGCTGCCGGCCTGCATCCTCTCCTGCCGCCGCCCGCCCGGGCCGGCGCGATCCTCAGCGGCCCGACACTGCCCCCCAGCGGCGGCGGGGACGAGCAGCCAACCGCCGGCCCTGCAGCCAGCCGCCAGACCACTGCCACCGGCCCCTGCGGGGGGGACTTCTGCCCGACACAGTGGTCAGTGGCGCAATGGCCACAAGTGGTGTCCCTCAGGGGCCCGTACTGAGACCGGTGCTGGTTAATGTCTTCACCAGTAGCACAGGCAGCGTGATCGAGGCACGCTCAGCAAGTTTGCTGCTGACACCAAGCTGAGGGGGGCAACTGACATGCCTCAGGGACGAGATACCATCCAGAGGGATCTGCACAAGCTTGAGAAGCGGGTCCGTGTGATCCTCATGAGGTTCAACAAGGCGTGGAGAACGACCCTGCAGAGAAGGACTTGGGGGTGCTGGTGAAAGAAAAGCTGGACGTGAACTGGCAATGCGTCCACAAGCTGACGATGTCCCAGGCTGCATCCCTGGAAGCGTGGGCAGCAGGTGGAAAGAGAACGTTCTACCCCTCCGTTCTGTTGAGATCTCACCAGCAGCGCAGGGTCCAGCTTTGAAGCCCTCAGCACAGGAGAGATGTGTTTAGTGTGGAGAAAGGAAGGCTCTGGGGTGACCTTACTGCACGCTTCCAAGTCTTAAAACAGACCTGTAAGAAAGATGGGGACAGATTTTTCAGCAGAGCCTGTTATGACAGGTCAAGGGATGGTGGCTTTAAATTAAAAGATGGAGATTTATAATAGAAAAAAAAAATAAAAGGAAAAAAAATGGAAAAACCCAAAACCACAAAAAACCACAAAACCAAAACTTTTGACATTGAGAGTGGTGAAACACTGGCCCAGGTTGTCCAGAGAGGCAGTAGTTGTCACATCCCTGGAAACATCCCACGTCGGGTTGTGAGGCTCTGACCAAGCTGATCGAGCTGCAGCTGTCCCTGACCCCTGACTTCGAGAGGTTACTGAGTGATTCTACGCGCCCTTGGGTCCGCGGTCGTCCCCGGATCCTCGGGCTCGGTGCGTGTTTCCCGACGGTGACTCATTCGCGAGCACCGAGGCGTGCGGGGGGAGCGGTTTGGCGGGCGGACCTAGGCGGGCGGCGGGCCGCCATGGCGTCGCCCCCGCTGGCGGCGGCAGGGATGGTGGTGGCGGCAGCGGCCGGGAGCGGTAGTGAGGCGAGCTCAGGATCCGAAGAGACGGCCACAACGCCGCCAGTGGACCGCGACCTGGCCGCGCTGTTCGAGCAGGCGGCCGAGCGACTGCCGGCGCTGCTGCCCACTGCCAGCAAGGAGCAGCTGCTCTACCTGTACGCCCGCTACAAGCAGGTGAGGCGGGACAGAGGCCGCCCCGCTCGGGCCACGGCCTGCACCCCGCGGCCAGCGCCTCGCCGAAGCCGGCTGTGGGGCCCGGGCGAGGGAGCGGGGCGGGGGACGGGCCGGCGGGGACTCAAGTGGCCAGGCCTGAGGCTTTCCCGGGGCCACTGGCCAAGGGCCTGCGTGGCTGCTGCGCAGAATGGGACGATGCTGCGTGGGAAAAGTTGTATCGGTCCAGCACCAAGTTCGGTGCCGCTGGCTTCGGCTGTGGTGAAAGCAGGCAGTCCGGTAGAATACAGTCCTGCAAAATTAATCACACTGGCTGTCGTTCCCCACCTCTCTTCCTTGCTCAACACGGACAACCCTAGTGCTGCGCTGCCCACCTTTGCTGTCCAGACATCGGTGTGGCTCCAGCGGATCGTGCAGTGGAGCAAGATGAGGTGCTGGTGTGAAGGATCTAGCCTTCGTTGTTGGCTGGGATGGGTCGCTGGAGGGTTGATGACCTGTCCAGATGTCCACTGAGTCTTTGTGGAGTAACTTGACTGGCTAGTACAGCTGCCTGTGTTTGCCAGGCTCCCTGTATATACTGGGTGGATGAGGTTACTGGGTAGATGAGGTAACTGGGACAGTTTAGAGAAGGTGATTGAATGGTTTGGCTAGAGCTAGTGCTCACTTCCCCGTTTGAGACACCAGGGATCTGCAGTAATGGCTCAGGTGTGAATTTCTTAGTCTCTGGAGTTTAATGTCCATACAAGCTAAAGGATGGGAATACACAATATGACTTTTGCTGCTCCCGTGGGAGAAGTTATGTAAAACAGAATAAAAGGCACCACTTAAGGTACAAAGGTCTGTAATAATCACCTCGTCTGGAGAAACACATAACTCAAGTTCCTGTTCCTGGGCATTGAAGAGTAAAGTCATAAATGAAACTCGGGAGATGTGGCAAGAGGTGCTGCCTTCACTTGAACACTGAGTTCCACCTGTTTAGATTAATAGTTGAAGTTGAATGTGATTTTCCTCCTACGTGGAATACTCTTGTCCTATTTCTGCCACTTATAAGTGCTTTCGTTTTTAAATGTCGCATTTAGCTATCCTCAAAGGTGGCAGCTCCTAGGTTGTTTTGTGGACCATTGATTGTGTTAAAAGCAGATGAGATTTTGTTTCCAGCTTTTTCTGGTGCTCACACAGGTCTCCAGGTTCCTTTTTCCATTTTTTAAGAATGAGGAGGGCAGAAACAAAAACAAAATACTAGAAATTGTAAGAATAACAAGACCATTCCTAGGATGAGATGAAAAGAAAAACATAATTTTTCTCTTCTGTAGTATTTTGTCTATATTTTCAGGAGGTTTATTGCAGATAACCTGTTATTTCACACTCTGTTGTGCACACTTTGTGAGGTCCTTAGGTGGAAATTGAAAGCACATCACTTGCACATCTGCTTGTGATTGTCAGCAGAACCCTGAGAGTTTCCTGGTGTTAGCTCTGTAGGACCAATAAGGTGTTTAATGTGAAAAAAGTCACTTAAATCTGAAGCTATTTGACAACAGTTTTGGTACAAGTGAGAAAAAACTGATAATTACTACTGTGTCAACACAGATTTTCAGTTGCCTTCTGCTCAGGGGAACAGGGCACTTCTGTCCTTTTCTCTGTCCCTGTTGTCCCTAGCCAAGCAGGCTACAACAGCAATTGCCTTTGTGCTCCTCGGTTTCAGGCTGTGCTTGGCTCCTTGGGTTTCCCTGCCTTTGGCTGCACAGTGCTGTCTGAGGAGGTGCCATCCTGCCACCTAGGAGAGCAGTTTCATTAGCACTGCTACAGTGGGGTTGTGCTCTGGTTGAGTTCTGCAGCGTTTGGTGCTTTAAATCAACGCGAGGGTGCTCAGTGCAAGTTTCCTCTATTTAATTACAGCAGCCCTATCAGTATGCATAATGGGCTGCTAATATATTACTCTGGTGGACAGTAGTATTGCTAGCACACAAAAGGTGCTGACTCAGATCTGTCCAATGCCCTTGATTTGGCATCCTTGTCTTTCCTCAGTTTAGTGTTTTATGTCACTAAGGGCTTTGATTTAGGATACAGCACCGTCATAAAAGAGGTGACAGCAACAGCTGAGCTCTCTGTTACAATTCTGTATGTTATTTATTTCAGACTGTTTGGGTATATAGGCATTTTCCTGGAACTTTATTACCTTTTATTGGAGGCCATTTCAGGATTTTATTACTTTTCTCTCTGATTTTGTTTATGTGTCAGAGACTTGAAAATAAGGGAATTGCTTAGTTGTCATCTCCAGTGAGGTTTTTAGAAGATGTTGCTGTGTTTATGACTCTGCCCCAGAACAGAACTAAGAACGAGTTGGTGAGGCTCTGGCCTGAAACTGATCATTTGTTTATTCCCCTCCTTTTTGTGTGGCTTTGGGCAAATCACTTGTCTGTGCCTTGAGTCTGTGGTGGTGAGGTGAAGGCAGTGGTTGCCTGTTGTGTTGAGTGTACAAAACACTGAGATTCAGAGTGTAGTAGTGGTCATCATTCAGAGAGGGGAAGGAATCCAGAACTTGGTAGACATGCTCCAGCTGAAAAAAATCCAAACACTTCCAGGAGGATGTGCCAAGGCCTAAATAAGTGCTGAGGGGTGCAGTCGTAAATGGGCCTTATGCTGTCTCTTTGAGTGTAGGCTCAAGATTATAATCCCATTTTTGTATGGCATCTTTCAGGTATTGTTGAGCATGGTGCCATAGCTCTGCCCTGAAAACAGGAGTTTCCACCTGCTGCTTCTCATTGCTCCAGAGCAGTGCAGTGATGCTGATTTGGTGTCACCAGTATCACTCTCTCTTTACATCAGGACCAGGACTCCATGGCTTCTGTGGTTGATATTTGCCTGTCTTCCTTAGGCACAGTTTTCAGTCAGTTGAGTCCAGGGCTTTCCAGTGGCTTGAGGCAGGTTAATGTGGCAGAGGACTGGGCAGGAACAGGCAGGAATTCCAGTCTTACCAGTCATACCTGGCCTGTGTATGGTTAGAGCTTAGTCCTGCTGTCCATGGAAGTGAGTTTTGTTCTTCTTACTACTCATAGAAAGGCTGCAAATGATTAGTCTTAGAAGATTTATTATTGGATAAGAATGTTTGTCTGGAATTCCCTGCTGTATTAGTTGAAAAACTGGCAAAGAGCCATTTTGCCATCACCTTCAAGGCAGAGGGACATCAGTTGTGCAGTGATGTGTAAGGAGAGCCTCGGAGTTTCTTGATGTCTGGACCAGCAGCTGAAGTTGAGTGGGGATGGTGTGCAGTCTTTGAGATGTTAGATGTTAGTGTGTCTGTCACTTTTCTGAACATTTTGACTTCCAGGTGAAGGCTTCATCCAAGGTTTATAAATTTATATTTTAGTTACTAATGGAGATGTCTGCAGACTCTTCCCATTTGGAGCTGCCTGGGTAATCTTTGTAGGATTCATGTGCCTGCAGGCAACTCTGCATGCAGAAGCAATACTGGGAAAGTGTTTAATGCATTCTTTTTTTAGTGCAGCAGATGAACTGTAAATGAGGAGAGCAAAGCATCAAGTGACCAGTCAGACCCCTGGAGGCCACCAATAATTAATTTGTGGACACAGAACGAGAAGCTCTGACTTGAAATACTAATACAGGCTCTTGTCCTTTTTGCTGGTTAGGGAGAAAAACAGCTTCTGAGGCCCTTCAAGGAAGCAGCAGGAGGGCAGAATCCTTCATAAAATTCCTGCCCCCTCTGCCAAGTATTTGCCATGAATTTGCACTGGCTAGAAGTTCCCTTCCTCAGCTCTGAGGCACAGGTTCCCCCTAATGTTAGATTCCTGGTTGGTTTCTGATGCGTGATGGAGTTGTGCAGCAAAAAGAGGGAAGCCAAATCCTTTATTTGCTGTTTTCCAACAAACCCACTGTGAGCCTTTTAAATATATCTTAGAAGAGTAAACAGGCCAGAAGTGCACTTTTTTTCCCCCCACTCTTGACTGATGAAATTTAACTACTGTTCCTTGATTTGTATTACTATCAATGTTACTAACAGTCTTTTTCCTGTGCTAGAAGAGCCTTTGAATGCCAAATCTAAAGGCAGGAAACTGCTGCTGTGTTTTGATGATGGCAGTGGAAAATTAATATTAAAACATTTTAACTATTTTTCTTTTAATCCACCTTGGCCAATTTTTGCAGGGTGGATGTTGAACTAAAGAATTGCTGAGCAGGCATTTTCCATGCAGATGATGGATTTGCATTTTACTTCTGTATCTCTTTTTAAAACAAGAGCTCCAATCCGGCTCTGAGCACAGGAGAAAACGTTTACATGATGTGAACTGTGACTGATTTATAGGACTTAGCTGCTGCTAGCCCTCTCTCCTGCTTCTCCATGAAATGCAATATGTTGTTCTAAAGGCCAGCTAAAATGTTCTAATTTGAGTGAATTGCTTGCTGGGAGACAGTCATATGTACAGAAAATTAATTTCAGTTACAGTCACTTGTGTCCTCTAACTCTTTAAATGAAAACATAGTGTAACTAATAAATATCTCTCAGCATGGGCATGCTCTCTTTAGAGCTTGATTAATGATTCCATCCTGAGCATAAAATCCCCACCCTGTTAAGGTGAAGAATTGTTCCTTGATTTAAGCACTTCACCTGCCTGAACACTTGAGCATATTTCATAAAACATTTGATGGAATGCAGTTTAGTTTTGCTTGGCTAACAAAATCACATAGAATCACAAAATGCCAGGTTGGAAGGGACCCCAAGGAATGTCTGGTCCAACCTTTCCAGGTGATAGTGTAATTGAAAGGAGGTGGCCCAGCACCCTGTCCAGCTGAGTCATAAACTGACCAGCATAGGGGAATCCAGTTTCCCTTGGGAGATCATTCCAATGTCTTAACTGTTCTCATAGTAAAGCATTTCCTTCTGGAGTGCAATCAGAATCCCCCCAGCAGTAACTTCTACCCATTGCCCCTTGTCTTTTCTATGGGACTTCATGTACAAAGGGATTCTTCATTATCCTGGTAGCCACCCATTATGTACTGGTCCATGGTAATAAGGTCTTCTCTGAGCCTTCACTTCTCAAGGCTGAACAAACCCAGTTCTCTCAGCCTTTCTTCATCTGGCAGGTCTTCTACTTTTCTGATCATTCTTGTAGCCTTGTTCATCCACTAGCATTTGCCCACCTACAGAACATGCCTGTGTCCTTTCCCTGGTGGGGACCCAATCCATGCTGGGCTTTCTTTGCATTGTGCTGTGCCATGTGTTAGGGAAAGTGCTGTGGTAACTGCTTCCCAGGGACTGTTGTATTTGGAGCTGTGGTCCTGCCTTGGCTTCTGCAGTCTTCCATCCATCATCTGTGTGTCATATAGCACTCTTGTTAACAAAGAAGTAAAAAAACCTAACCATGTCTTGTCTAAGTTGATTCCCAATCAGAGTGGTATTTTCATTTCAGTTAGATTCATTTTACCAGTGGGACTTGTGTGCAAGAGGCTTCATTTTCTGTGAGAAAGTGGCACTGATAACAACCAGATCTGGTGGATCTTGACCCATTTTCCCTGGTTCTTCCAGGCACGGACCAAGGCACATTCACTCATAGGTTCTTCTGAGATGACTTCAAGAAAATATCTCTGTTAATCAAATCTAAACCTGATAATTGCTCTGTCCTTGAGGCAGTTGTCAGCACTGGCCTCATGGCATGAAGGTGGTTGTGACTTTGGGGCCCTGAACAGGTGTAGCCTCCGCTAGTCCTCTGTGGTTCCCTTCCTTTGTGGACGAGCTTAGAGAAGAGCAATGGCTGCAAGACCTCCCTACAGTGAGAGCTAGGGCTTTGGCTTGGTCCCATCAGTACACCACCCTATGGAAAACTGCCCGAATCCCACTGCCACCAAGTCCATTTTCCACTGGCTATAAAAATTTTTTCCATATATCTATCTACCAATTCTGGCTCGCTCCCTTGCTTCCTTGAGTTTCTTATTTCTCCCCTCACATTTTAATTTCTGGATTGCTTCTGATTGCCTGGTTCATCTCTGGCACTCGGGCCTTGACTTGTCTCTCACACAGTGCTTCCTATGCAGTCAGGAGCCTCGGAGCAAATTCAGAAGCTGGTTGGCATTCCTTTGCCCTGAGTTTGTCCTGTTGCCTTCCAGAAGACCTTGAAAACAATTAAGCAGGATCTCTTTACTTGATCTTTGTGCAGAAGCAGGTGAATTTCAGCCTTAATGAATAATCCTCTCTGTAGAAACCCTAATAAAAAGTTTTTTTTCTTGATACTACTGGAGGATGAGGCGTTTGGCTGGGTAATAAACATAACACAAACTGAGAAATCACTTGCTGGTTTTCCTTGTTGGGTAATGGATGCAAAAGAAATGTGTTGCATAGCAAAATTGCTTCCTTTGCATCATGCAGAGGAAATGCAGGGATGCAAAGGTTCTGGGAAATGCAAGAGAACTAAAACAAGGGTAAAATGAAGTTGAGCTGTGACAGTCTTTTCCTGCAGACACCATTCCTCTGGCACAAGAGCAAAAGTACTCCGAAACCATCAGAGCCTAGTAGTTCCTTGTTTAAGTTCCATTCCTTTTGCTTAGTTCTAACAGAAGGAAATACTTTTTGTTTTGTTTTTTTTTCAGGTGAAGTTTGGAACCTGTAACACTCCCAAGCCAGGCTTCTTTGATTTTGAGGGAAAGCAGAAATGGTAAGAAGAAATCTTTGTCATTTCTAGCAATTCTGGGCTCTGATTTTTTTGCATAATGTCTCGTCTGTTGACAGATTATGTATGTAGAGGAACTGAACTGGCTTTAAAATCCTTTGCTTAATAGGAAAATGTTAGCTGCTTTGCCTGATGCAGACGTGAAATACCAGACCCCTGCATGTACCTTGTTCATCCAGAATTAGCCTGCATACAAATTTGTGAGAACAGCTACAGCTTTACAAAGACCTTTACTTTGTGAAACACAAACTGTATTCTAGCTGGGATCAGGATCCCTTGAAAGATCCTTTAACAGTGGAGTGCTTCACAGACAGTGGCTATTCATGGCCACTTCAAACTGAATAAAAGATGGCTTTGCACCCCCTGAAAGTATTTAGATGAATCTGCTCACTATGTTCCGCAGATGACACTATGAAAATGTATTGTGCTGTCTCTGGGTGGCTCACTGACATTTTGCTCTCTTGTCTAGGGAAGCTTGGAAAGCCCTGGGAGATACCAGCCCTCATCAGGCTATGCAGGAGTATGTTGCTACAGTGAAAAAAATGGACCCCAGTTGGAATCCACAGGTAGGAAACGTGAAAATACTGCTTAGACAACAAACCAGTGTTTGTCTTTGTAAAGCCAACAATGGTTCAGCTTTGCACAGGTTTTAATTGCTGCATGGCAAACTTCATTTTGACCAGATCAAAGTCTAAATTAATTTTTTTAACTCTCCTTTTGTTATGACTGAAACATGAAGAACCATCTCTTTCATTCATAATGATTTTCATTACTGTGAGCACATGCACAGGATTGGTTTGGCTTTAGTGATCTAATTTATTTTGCTTTATTGGTTCATGCTGTATTTAGCATGTAAAGATACTTTTTATCCTTTTCTCATCCTTCTCTTTTCAACTACTGTTTAAATGTTGATCAATACAAAGTAATCTCTATGAAAGTGACATGAACTGAATGATCAATTCTAAAAATGTTTCCTTTGTGTTTCGATGCAGCAAATTACCAAATCTGATTATGATGAGGTACTCCAACATAACAAGCGTATTTGTGAGTCCTGTATGTGAGCGTTATCAGGAGACTCTTACTGTCATTTTAATTAATCTGCCTTTCATCCAGCAGGTTTATTACTTGATTGAGTATTTAAGGATCTCTTCCTGTTTATAGACTGAGGTTTTTACAATTTATAAGAGGGTTGCTCATTAGAAAAAGCATTGCCTTTGGTTGGAGGTAGAGTGGAGCTATTTCACTAAGAGCAAAAAGCTGAAAGCGTAGTAATTTCTTTCCACGGTAGGAAATTGATTCTTTTTTCTGTCCCACGCTTTGAAAGCAAAACCTTATGTGAGCACAAGCCTGTGAATGAAGAATTTGGTTCTCCATTGTCTTCTGATGCTGTCCTGGAGACTTAAGGGTAATTGTTTTTTCTTCACCAGGTCATGTTTCTTGGCATCTATTTTGCAGCAAGGAAATGTTGTGGTTTAGAGGAAGCCCTTTTTAACGCCCTTGGGGAAAACAGTTTTATATGCTGTGTGGAGCAGCTAGCCATATGCTGTACAGCACAGTTAGCAAAAGCTAGCTGCACACTGTGCTACTTCTTGTACGATCTAAAATTCTCATCTAGAAATAAAAGAAAAAGAATCCACCTATGATTCTGAATGAAGAAAAAGTCCATCAGTGGAACGTGAAGCACATGAATATTCATTAAACAGTGAAAAAAAAACCAACCCCAAAGCATTCAGCACTGTCCTTGTTGTGTGTGGTGACAGGCTTAGCTTTGGGTATTCCCTTCACTTTCTTGCCTCGGATAAATCCTTATTACCACAGGTGTGACCTTCAGCTTACAAAGCTGTTGAGCCTTACCTTGAGTATCTCCAGGGATAGGGCCCCAAGCATCTCTCTGAGCAAACCTGCTCCAGTGTTCTATTACCTTCATGGTAAAGAACTTGTTTATAATACGCAACCTAAATCTGTTTTTCTGTAGTTTGAAACCATTGCCCCTCGTTCTATCACCACAAGCCTTTCTCTCCAGTCTTCTTGTAGGCCTCCTTCAGGTACTGGAAGGCCACTATTAGGTTTCCCCACAGCCTTCTCTTTGCCAGGCTGAACAACCCCAGCTCCTTCAGTCTGTCTGTCTTTGTAGGAGAGGTGTTCCAACCCCCTGATCATTTTTGTGGCCCTCCTGTGGACTTGCTCCATCAGGTCCATGTCTTTCCTGTATTGAGAGCTCCAGAGCTGGACACAATACTTCATGTGAGGAATAGTTGATGGAAGCCAAGTGTGGGCTTGCAGAAGGACAGCAGTGCTGGAGCTTGAAGAGAAGTTTCTGTGACAATGTCAGGGCGGAGATATCAGTGCAGTATAAGGAAATGTGATCTTTTTCTTTCTTCAGAAGCTTTTGTTGTAATCTTTCAGCAGATGTCCTTCTCTCACTCTTTTAACTATGCATCTGTTTCTTGGCTGTTTGAAGACAATGTTCTGTTGCTTTTTTTTTTCATTTGTGTGGCCTCTGCACTGAGCTATAATGCTAAGGAAAATCCAAAAATCCATAGGTTATTATCTGGTTTACTGTACCTGCACTGCTGCACAGTTGCCACATGTTCTATGATGACTTTCTTCCTCCTGTGCCCTGCCTGTCGTTGAGCAGAAACTTGTTAAGAGAAGCAAATACTTTATATTGAAGGAGTATTGTGTACATCAAAGTGAAAACACCAAGGGGAAACAGCCTCAAGTTGTGCCAGGGGAAGTTTAGATTGGACATTAGGAACCATTTCCCAAAAGTATTATCAAGCCCTGGAGCAGGCTGCGCAGGACAGTGTTGGAGTTTCTATCCCTAGAGGGATTTAAAAGCAATGTAGATGTGGTGCTGAGGGACGTGGTTTAGTGGTGGACTTAGGAGTGCTGGATTCATGGTTGGATTTGATGATCTCAAAGGTCTGTTCTGACCAAATGGTTCTATGAAGATGCTCAGGTGCAGAAAAGCCTAGCAGACAAAGTTAAATTAGCAGAGTATAATTCAAAGCTTAGTATTAAAAGAAGTCCTTTCTACTACATCTTCCTTTTAGTTCCACTTTTATGTGACCAAAATGCCATTGGGAGTTCTCTCTGATCTGTCTCATGTTGCTCTGTACTTTTTTTCCTTCCTTTCCCGGCCCTCCCCCCTCACCCCTGCTACCTAATCCACGTTCTGGGGCCACGAGAGGGAGCTCTGTTCTTGGAAATGATGGAGATGCATGTGTCAGGGGACAGAGATAAAATAGCTATTTTAGTCTTCAAATTTCAAACTGAATTTATAGAAGAGATCTGTGGGTACATTACAAGGTGCTTCATCACTGTCATTGTATCTCCTTTACATGCTTATCTGCTGGGTTCCTTTGAATTTTTCTTGTGTTCATTAGATCATGAATCAGGTACTGCTGGTGTTTGGTTAAAAGCAGTATGAAGTGCTTGGTGCACATGTGAAAAGTTCAGCTTTGAGGTCATTATGACCCATAAATAGTAATTACAGTACTAGGGTGTTGCATTTCTCACTCATGCAGCATAATGAATTTCACTTTTATTAAACTTTCTCAATATTATCTGCTCAATATTTCCCTTCAGTAGTTCATCTCATCCCTAAAAGTTGTTCTTGTATGTTACCTTAAATCCTCCTCAATCTCCTATTTCATGTATTTGCAAAGGGGGTTTAATGTCTTGATCCTTTAATACTAAACATATACAATTTAAAACTCAAAAACACCTTCTTTGTTATAGGTTCCTTTTTTTTCCCCAGCAGATTTGCTGCTGTTCTGCAGCTTTCAGGCTGTCAGTATTTTCCCTAATACATAGAATGGAACTAGCAGCGTTTCTTATACAGTCCACATAGATCTGCTTCTTCATTCCTCTTTCCTGATTCTTCATTGATTCATTTTTCCATATTGACCTTGCAGCTTCTGTATTAGTCCACTTTCAGCATCAGCCTGTAGCAGCTATGATTTAGTGATCTTTGCTTGGTTTAGATGGTGGGAGAGGAAGTCCAAAGTAAAAGCATTCTGATGCAGTAGGAGCACCCTGAATTCGTGTTCAGAAGCAGTAGCAGTCAAAACCTAACCTGCTGCTTCCTAATCCTGCTTGGAGTACCTACGCTGTTTTAAGAGACAACTGAGCATGGACAGTAGTGGCACAGCTGTTCTCTGCTCTGTGAAGCTGCTGTGTCACTTGGGACAGTAGAGACATATCCGCTGGCTTATCTCCATGGCTATTTCCAGTGTGTTTAGTTTATTCTTTATCCTCACTGCTAGGAGGTTGTCTGATAGTCATGCCTAATCTTCTTTCAGAGCTTTGCCTAAAACCTGGATAGAAGTCATCATGCTGTATGCATTTTCATTACCTTTTTGTCTTGGAAATCTTCACAGCAGCAGCTAACTTGAAGAACACTGAGGTGAGATCCATTTACATTCACAAAGCTGCAGGAATCTCCTTACTGTGTTGATTTTGAGTGGAGAAGTCTAGAATCAACAATCACAATTGCTTTTCTGGATGTTGTGCTATTAGATCTTCCTGTGTTGGCATGGGTCTTACTGTGTTTTGTTTCTTCTCCCAAGAACAGCTGTTTAGTAGGAGGTCAGGACTGTATTTTTCTGTGCTTGTGTATGCTCTCTCTTGATGCAGTCTTCCTTCGTCATCTCCTACCTTTTAGCCCATCTTTTGTTTCTTATTCTTTCTTGTGAGTCATTCCTTTCAGTCTGAAGTTCCAGGCAGTGGAAAGGTAATTGCTTGGACCAGCTCAGCTCAATTTGCATATTTCAGAGACATCACCTGTCCTTTGAGTCTATTCACTCTTCTTCCAGAACAGAGAATAATTTATGAAGCAATTCTTTGCCTTCTGTCTTCTCAAACAGAAATGGTTTGTGCCGTCAACACCTCTCACTGCTTTGGTTCCTTTGGAGGGGTCTGTGTGTCCTGGCTGCTTCACTTCTCGTACATTCACCTGTTGTCTTCCTGCTTTACTGGCAGCAAATGACACGCTGCTTTTAGTAGCTTTTGCTGATGCGTGTGTGAGGTTGACAGTGGTGTTCATCTGCACTCCCCACCAGCAGCCATCTGCAGCTTGTTGCCTCTCACGTGGTAGCTCTGTGGTACCTAGTGTTGTGGAGATGTCCTGTAGCCTCAGCAGTGGGCTTGGTGATTTAGGGAGGTTCACACACTGCTTGTCTTGCATATTCATGCAATAACTTTGTTCTCAGATACATGTTGGGTGCTTCTAGGATTCTGCTCTTTACTCTGCTCTCATGACACCTCACCTGGAATACTGCATCCAGGTCTGGAGCCCTCAATATGGATCTGATAGAGCGGGTCCAGAGGAGGGCCATGAAAATGATCAGGGGTTTGGAGCACCTCTCCTATAAAGACGAACAGGCTGAGGGAGCTGGGGTTGTTCAGCCTGGAGAAGAGAAGGCTCCAGGAAAACTTAATAGCAGCCTTCCAGTATCCAAAGGGGGCCTACAAGAAGGCCAGAGAGAGACTATTTACAAAGGCCTGTAGTGATAGGACAAGAGACAATGTTTTCAAACTAGAGAAGAGCAGATTTAGATGGGATGTTAGGAACAGGTTCTTTACCATGAAGGTACTGGAGCATTGGGACAGGTTGCCCAGGGAGGTGGTTAGGACCCCATCCCTGGAGATCTTCAAGGTGAGGCTTGACAAGGGTCTGGGCAACCTGATGTAGTTGAGGGTGTCCCTGCTTATTGTGGGGGGGGTTGGACTAGATGGCCTTTGGAGGTCCCTTCCAACCCAGACCATTCTATGACTCAAGTCAGTGGCTGTACTTCCATTCCCCAACATGCTTTGAAGTTCTAATCTCTGTCATGTACATGACATCCCAAATCCTCACTAGCTTTTAAGCATCCAGGTTTTTCAAAGCTCAGCTTGGCCTGGGAATTTGCGCTT
The DNA here is from genome assembly GCA_013396835.1 of Psilopogon haemacephalus. Classification (NCBI taxonomy): domain Eukaryota; kingdom Metazoa; phylum Chordata; class Aves; order Piciformes; family Megalaimidae; genus Psilopogon; species Psilopogon haemacephalus. The sequence goes on along the minus strand of VWZI01023240.1, from coordinate 95,804 downwards.
GCAGGCACTAACCATGCAGGAGCAGGACAGCACCTCTTCTGCTCAGCGGCATTGTACCCATCTCTTCAGCTGAGCTTTCTTCAGGGACGTGAGTGGAGGTGTGTACACGACACTGCAGTGAAGTGGTTTGGATCTGGTATTGATTGTTCCTTGTATCCAGACAGTTACATGGCACAGTTTAAACAATAAAAATAAATAATTTTTAAAAGCATCCAGATTTGCTCATCAGTTTTAGCTTTCCATTTGCTGATTGCAGTTTTGGCATCTCTTGATTCTAAATATTTCCTTTTCCTATTTCTTACATTGCACATTTACCAGTTCCAACCTCAACAGCTTGTCACCACTGCTAACTTCAGTGGCATCAAACACTTAGAGATCTTCTATTTGTTTTGACTGCTGAAACTCACAGGGATACTTAATGATTTTTTGTTCTGTATTAAAAAAAAAAGGGCATTTTAAATTAAATTGTTTGACTTCACTTAGGAAGATTTCTGCTGTGTAATAAGGGAATTTGCATATGAGGAGTCTGAGGAGCAGAGGGATATCTCTAAGGTGAAGCAGGAGGAGAGCTCAAGTTTAAAGAAAACAGACACCAACTGATGTGTTTTGAAGCTCTTAAAGGTTTGAAATTCCAGTGTTGATGTTTACAGGGGAGAAAGCTCCCTGTGTTTTGCTGTGGTTTGTTTTGTGGTTTTGTTTTTTCAACTATTGTCTTGTACCTTGTTTGAATAGAGGAGGATTTATTTCTCTGTACTCTGGACCAAGTGGTCCATAGGAGTAAAGTATCTCTGCTGCTGTATTGGTGTGGGAGCTGCAGCTGGGAGAGAATCCCTGGAGAGCAGTTAGTCTCATGAAAAAGAAAACAAACTTTAGAGTAAATAGAATAACAAAAGTACTATAGTTGCAGGCTCAGAGCAGTCCAGTTAGCTGGAAAACCTGCAAGACTGAAGCAAATGGATTTGTCCAGTGACCAGTGGGTGTTGTTGCAGCAGTACTGCAGGGGGCAATATTTGACAAGGTGGGTGCTCAGCCACCCCTGTGCTCAAGGCTGGGCTCCATCCTCCCTGCTTACTGTTGAAATAACCTTTCTCTGTCACAGTTTAAATCCAACAAGCAAGTTGAAACTAGAATGTGGAAAAGAGAATTTGCAATTGGAGGATAGAGTGAAAATCAGGAGAAAGAAGTTCCAGCTTTGCAGAGGAGCTAAGTCTGTATATGCGCTTTTTGTAAGGTGAACCAGGTGAGACAGAAATATTTTAACTATTGATTTAAATTTATGAGCCTTCTGTATTTAAGTAAGATCTCCAAGGCAGCTTGAAATTTTGTGGTGATCCAAATACAAACTGTCTATCCAGTGATGTTAACACATGCATTTGGAAATCCAAACTTGATTATTTTATGGGGATTTTTTGGTTTTGTTTTTGTCCAGGAGGTAGATTCATTGCTCAAACCTGGCCTACTATTTTGCAGTTCACAGGTTTTCTGTTTGGTGAGTTTATAAGGATTACAGTAATGAATGGTAAACCATACTGTGGTTTCAGGCTGAAATCTGCTGATTTCTTGATAAGGAGATGGAATTTTTGCAAATGAAGAAATTATCAGGAAAACTGTGATCTGTAAACAAAATGAGTGCACCCATCATGTTGTCCTGTTTTGTCTGTCAGTCAAACAGATGTCTCCCTTGATAATCTGTCCCAGCAGCCACCATTTGGGTTGGGAAAGAACAGCAGAGTGAGGTGGGCAGGATTACAAGGGGGATGGGAGGAGCAGGAAGGGAGAAGAGCAGTTTGGATCTCCGCCTGTCCCCAGCAGCGGCGTGTTCACGAGCCTGCTGGGCAGTTAGTTTGGGTAAATGTCTCAATTTATGGCTCACTGTAATGCAAGGTCAAAAACTTTGAAAATAGTGACTTTATTTCTTTTGTAGTATAAAAGCAATTTAATTGCATTGTGTAAAGTGGGGACTAATCGAATTACAGTTATGCTCCTTAGAGCTCGCCTTCATGTGCTGTGCTAATGCAGCATGCTGGGGAGAGAAGCCTGCTGGGTTCCTCTGAGCAAATGTTGCCAGTGTCTTTGCTCTCTACTGATCCCATTTCTTTCTGGCTTTTTCTAGATCCTTGTGTGTCGGTTCACACAATTAATGTATTTCAAAACCAAACAAACCCAACAAAAATACCCTCAAAACCCCAAACATACCAACAAGTCTGGATTTATTGTTTATCTCTTTATTATGTTATTTATATAATTAAATATTCAAGCACTAGAAATTAAGAACAAAACAAAATTATTCCCCCGCAGACTTGTTAAGAGTGCAGTGTTCTCTGGGTTTAGGAAAACTGCAGATTGCATTGTTTGGGGTTTTTTTTGTGAACCACCTTGCAGCATGTGGTGGTTTGGTGGATGTCTTGAGAGGAGTTAGATCTCAGTACACTGAGGGATTCTTCTGCCCTGCTGCCTTTTGCCAGCTGTGTGAGGGACAGTTTCCTGTATGCAAGTAGACATAGAGGTAGATGCAGTCTTCCTGTGGAAAGGAATAATCACTGCAGATCTCAGTTTTTGTACAGCTTACTCATGCCTGCAAGACTACAGAGCAACCCACCTTATTTTATCCAAGGTAGGAAAGTGACAGTTTCTTAGTTGCACAAGTTAGGCCTTGAGTGTTTTGGATTTGGAACATACCTTCAGAACCATTTTTTAGCAAGAGATTGTTTTCGTGTTCCTTTTGTGTAAGGCAGCACAAAGGGTTGTTTTCTTGTTCCTGTTGTGCAAGACAGTAAAATACCACACTACAAAACATGAATTAAACTTCCCAGTTCCTTACAGTAAAGGTGCATCCTTTTCTTCACCTTGCCTTCTCATAAGGAGAGTGTGCTGCTGCTTTAAGTACTTGATATGGGTCCTGCTCATAAACAAAGCTGTCCATAGGTTATTTGCTACCTTTCTGTCCTTGTCTTTCACACGGAGCTGTTCATCAGTTTTATTCCATGCAAGATAGCTCAGCTCTGGCACACCAAGCACGTTGCCGACCTGCTTTGTTGTATGGCCTGTTATGCTCTGAGCAGCAAATCAAATTCGGTTTCCTCTTTCTACTTACTGCTTTTAAAAGCAGCACAGGCTCATGGGCTGCACAAGCCCTTACCCAGTACTGTGAAGATGACAGTCCCATCCTTTGGCTGTTGTTTCAGGGAAGGAGCAGATTAGTAAAAGACTGTGTGTAACTTCCGATGGGAATGATAACAGTGTAGATGAGAGCTGGCAGTCGCTTGCCGTGAACCCTTGCCCTGAGGATGGAGTTGTCAGAGATGTCCTGAGGACGTTTTCTTTGTTCTAGCAAGTAGCGAGCATACTCACTGGGGTGCTGTGCTGGTAGGGCTGTCAGCTGTGCTGGTGGTCTGAGACTTTCCCTATGGACAACCTTGATACATTTCAGGGCTTTTGCTCTTATTCAGATGCATTTTTATTGTAGAGCACAAAACAAAATGCCAGATCTAGAGTGAGGTTTTCCGTTTTTTGGGGATTGTGGTTATGCCAAGCTGTGCAGAAGTGAAAAAGTTAAAAAGAACAAGTGTCTCATAGCAGAAATATAAACAGCTGGAATATGTGTCAGCCTCCCACCCCCTGGGAGCCTGTTAGATTGTTCTCTTTGATTTTACATCTCCACAGAAATTTATGGGCTCGGCTCCTTTTATTTACGATGTCGCAAGCCTCGCTCAAGCGATTGATTGAAATACAACGGGGCCAAGCCGCAAACCTCTTATTTTAGAAAGGCTGAAGTTTAGAAAGCAAACCAGCAATGCAAACAGTCCTGTAGGAAAAGCTGCACTGGAATCTTTTGCAGAGGTTGCTCGTCCTTGTACCTTCCTAAGCTGCTTTGGAGTAAAGAATTGTCATGACAAGAATTTATACCTTTTCTCTCTCCCTCCTTTTAAGCTGTCTGATCTTGCTGAAAACACAGTGTGTGTTAAATATACAATCTTACTAGCCCTGCAAGGGGTAACTTCTGCTTATAACCATGTTAGCTCCTATTTTTCCAGCAGTACTGATCCACTATATTGTTAGCATGCTGTGGGCAGCATAATATATTCTCTTGCAGCGACTTGAATGTAACAGTAGTTGTTTTCTGGAATTGCAAGCAAGAAATTGGAGTGCCTTTTTTTCCCCCTCTTTTTCTTTTTTTTGGCTACCAGTACAGTGATTTTGGTTAAACAGTTGAGCAAAGACAAAATATTTTTCCTATTGAATATGTCAGTGAATTAATTTTCATCATCTTGCACTAATTCAGAAAAGCATCTCGCTCTGTCTGGAATCTATGTGGATGAAAGAATAATTCGAGATGTAGCTAATGCTGAGTGTTCTGCTGCAGCATAATAATGTGTGTGGCATCCCAGCATCATGATTCCCGGCTTACTGGTGGATTAAGTACTGTGTGCTAGCCAGGTATACCAGAGGCAAGTGGGAGGAATAAAAATCAAATATATTTAAATACATATATATCAAACCACTGGTATTCAGTGATGACAAGATGGCAAGAGTGATGCAAGGTACTTTTGCTGCTGCAGAGAAAGTTACAGTCCTTAGTAGCTGCCTTTGTTACACAGTTCTTGGTAGTTTTCTTTTTCCTTCCCCTCTTAGTAGATGTCTAGAAACAACAGGCTTTGCTGTATGTCTCTAGCACACAGGTAGCAGTCCCACACCACCTGTGATCCTGCAGCCTTGGGATTGGAGGCATGGAACACTTCTGAGCATCGTGATCTGCAAACTTTACTTGTGTACGTGCTCTCCTAGCTGAGAAAGCATCTCTGTGTTGGGAAAACCATCAGATCAGGTTTAAGTTGCTGACAGTCTGCTGAAGGTTGCTGCTGCTGTGGCTGAGTTGACAGAAAATGGATAGGTACTGGTAATTCCAGGGAGTTCCAAGGTCTTGACTTAAATGAAGAGGGCAAGTTTGGGTTTAAGATACCACATCACAAATTAAAGTGACTGAGCTGCAACCAAGTGTTGCCCTCTACCATTTCTGCCTTGAGGTGGCTTTAAATGCCATGTGCGATTTGCAGACTTTGTCAGCAATGCTGCTTCTTCACAGCAACAAAAATGTGAGTAACAAAGGTATTGAAAAGCTTGTTATTATGAAGCAGCTGTGTGATGCTGCAAGTAGGAAAGGGCAGTCTTGTGGTATGAGAAGAGACTACAGCAGCAATCAAAATTTGCTTGTAAGTTTTTTATTTGTGTAGTGAAGCTTCTCTGGATAAAAAAGATTGGAAAATGAAGCTTTTGGTAGCATAAAATTGGGTTATGGGGAGGTTGCAGTATGGGCTGACAGAGGAGAGGTATTGAACTGAGCAGGATGCTTTTAGAAGCTGTAGAAACAGAGGAGGTAAGTGGGCAGTTGGACATAGACAGGAGCTTGAGGCAGAAAACACAGTTGGCCAGCCCAGTGTAACAGGAGTTTTACAAGCAGAGGGAAGCCAAATAGTTGCAAGGGGAGATAGGAAGGACCAGGAAGGTAAGAGGTGTTGTCTCTGCTCAGCAGCTTCTTGCTGGCCAGGTTACTTTCCAAGCAGTGAGGAGCCTCCCTGACATCTATAAAACCCATTATTTTTCTGGGGTGCCCAGAAACCTGGAATAGCCTGAATGAACATCACCCTGGAGAGCAAAGTGAGGTGGTGAGTGAGGGTGGGAGGAGCACGGACAGTCTTCTCTGCCTATGGCATGAGGTGGACTTTGAATTGTTTCGCTACTCATTCGGGAGCTTGTGGTAGCCTCTTACCAAACGTTTGCTTCTGTTTTGGCCAGCAGCTCACTAGACTGTGCTAGCAGCTTGACTGTTTTTAATGGGGAAACGTGCAACCTCTAATTAAAAATATAACATGTTTTTCAAAGTAATCAAAGCTTTCAACTTGCTGTATGAGAGGCTGTTACAAAAAAATTCAGGAACATGAGAAGAAACGATGGGTTTAGTTTGCTGTCGATTTTGTGATGCCTTGATTTTTAGATGTGGAATCTGATGGTATTCAGGCACAGGAAGAATCAGAGTACCCTGCTGCTTCCCATAGCTATGGAGAGGCTGATTTAAGAGAGAATGTGTTAATTAAAAATAGCAGACGCTTTTGGATAGGAGAAAAGAGCTGTAATTGGTTTGTGTATAACATAAGCTACGACATCATTAAGCTGTTTCTTTAGTGAAAATACAGCTTTCCCTGTTGGAAAAAGGTTAAGCAGTTCTGTTCAGCTTGCTCTTTGCATCAAGTATCAAGGAGGTATTGAATGTAATTATTGGAGATTAAGATTTTGTTTGGATGTCAGCTAACACATTGGTTAATGTCTTATAAATGCCGTTTGTCTCAGCTCTGAAAAAGAGTTACCCTCTAAAAGAGCAGTATTGTCTACTACTATTGTACCCAATTACTCCTATTGTAAGAAAATACAACACTGCTGAAATGTCTCTAGAGCATGCTAAAAGTATTTTGAGCTGAACTAACCCACAGGAAGGCACAAAGAGGCTCAGACACTGCATCAGTGCACAGCACTGAAGGCTGTTCAGCAGGCAACTGCCTTCAGGTCCTGCTGCATCCTTCTCTCTGAGGGCTACACCATAACTTCAGAAACTGCCTATTCCTAATGGGATAGACCCATCCTTCCCTTGCCTGAGTCTGTGGGAAACAGGGACCAGTGAAGATGTATTAATTTGCTATTTCTCTGTCAGCAGAGGTCATAATCACAGTATGCAAGGTTGGAAGGATCATCTGATCCAACCTTTCCAGGTGATAGTGTAGTTGAAATGAGATGGCCCAGCACCCTATCCAGCAGAGTCTTAAACTGATCAGTGTAGGGGAATCCACTGTTTCCCTTGGGAGGTGATTCCAGTGTCTTAACTGTTCTCATGGTGAAACATTTTCTTCTGGAGTGCAATCAGAATCTCCGCAGCAGATTCTGCTCATTGCCCTTTGTCTTTTTTTATGGGACTTCTTGTACAAAGAGATTCTTCATCCTCCTGGTAGCCACCCTTTGTGTACTGGTCCATGGTAATAAGTTCTCTGAGCCTCCTCTCACCTTTGCCTCTTCTGGTGTGTCTGCCCCCTCTAATCATTTTCATGGCCCTTTTCTGGACATGTGCCTTCATGACCCAGACCTGATAGAGGAAACCAGTTTCGTTGGTGCTGGTCAAGAAGCCCTGGGGCTGATTCCTTTTGGGAATGGGGAAATTGGCATCTGCAGCAGCTGTGATGCGTCTAGCCCAGTGCTGCTCCAGAAGATGGAGATTAAATATGTCAACAGGCAGGCTAGAGGTGGGGGCTGATGACTTTATTTCTCAGAAGTTAGGGTTGTCCTCAGCTTTCCAGCTTCATGTTCCATCCCAAGCTGTGTAGTAGCCTTTCAGTATTTTCTGTATGGCTTGGAATATATTTCTACAACCCTCTGTGTCAATCTATATAAATGAGTGTCTTGTCTGAGATTGACAAAACCTAGGAATTGCAACACAGGCTGTGCTCGTATCTCTAGCTGGATCCCCTCTGCCTGGGCATTTGTGGATTTTTATATGGGTGATGTGACAGAAGTGATTGATTGCTTCCAGGACCGACTATGCAGTGCTCAGTGTTCCCCTTGTGAAAGCTCCTGACTTCTGCAAGCTGCTGCACGCAGCAAGGGTGCAAATAGGCTTCACCCTGTAGTCTGCAGACACTGACAGTCTGCTAGATACTACAGTGTCCATGAAAAGGAGATGTAAGAAGGAAAGTCTGTTGTTACTCTTGTGTTTGCCACCTCCATATCTGTGTTTCTATTAAAAAGAAAAAACACTCCACAAATCAAGAGCTGTTGGAAGACATTGCATTAGGGTTTTGATAGAGGATGTTATTTCATTCCATGCATTTGTTAAAGCATACACAGTGAGTCATGAAATCACAGCTACCCAGCAAGCATAAAACCAGCTCCAAATTATGTTAAGCATTTTATGTTTTATTTCCCTTCCCCTGGCTGTCTTTACTACTAATTTCCAACTGTGATTATGGTGCAGCTGTTAATTAACTTGTTGTAGGTTAAGTGAGTAATCTGCCAGGCCTTGTTTTTGATCACAGCACTCTTTAACTATGACATTAATTATAACATGTTTGTTTGTATTTTTTAAAATGTAATCTAGAAAATATTTTCCTTGTCTTAGATTTGTGTCTCTTCAAGAGGAAATTCTGCAGTGAGGCTTAAAGGACCCAGAAAACTTTTTTTTTTTTTTTTTTAATATTATATAGTTTTTTATAAAATATCTGTTAATGGCATATTAACCAAACTACCCCTGCAATATGTAAAACAAAACACTAAATCCTCCATCCCCACCTTATCCTGCAGAGCATAATGCCCTTTTTTTTTTTTC